>RXPK01004510.1:0-66339 GCA_004143645.1 Protaetia brevitarsis
TTTTCGTCTCGTCTAGAAAACCTAAGGCGATCCTTAAAACGGTATCTCCATCTATTTTATGGACTTCAAACTAAATGGAGGGGAAAAAGGTGCGCAGCCACTTTTGTGCCCGTTACGATCTCGGATACTGCAATAGGCAAGTGGTAGGACCGCAAAAGGATGTTAAAGTCCTTTTTTAGATTGTCGTGTTCTTATTTTTATTCCGATGGTTCTATATTTAAGTTTATGAATTTGCTGTATAGAGAAAAAAAGTCCTGTGTACAGAAAAAAAATGCTACATTAAAATTTACCACAATCGTAATGTCATACTATTAAGGATAGTTACTATAGTGACACCTATCGAGGTATAGTAAAAAGATAAAGCATCACATGTTCGTACATTTTAGTTTTCCAAAAGTAGTAAAATTAATGCTACAATAGTAGTACTCCTTACAACCATATTTGTCAGTAAGCTATGCTGGAACACTGAGAGAAATATCCTTTTCATTTAAAAGGAATTGCATTAAACTAAAAGTTTTTGCGTTTTCTAAATGGCCAACATGATTTGGTGTTTCTTTGAAAAGGAATATAATTTTAAATTCAGGCATTTCTTCGGAAATAATATATTTTTCATTCAAGTCCTCTTTATTTTGAACTTGAAAACTATACAGATTGGCAGCAAACCGTAAGCATGTTGATTCAAGAGGTTTTTCCTTTTCTTATAACATTTATTCATTTTAGACTTAAGCGTAAACACAAATGCCGTCATCATTCTTAATCGAAATCAAAATGAATTATCTCCAAAAACCCATATGCACTAAGGAGGGATTTGCTGTTAGAATGTTGTAAATCCTAGTAGTATTGGGAGTTGGTCGCAGTGACCACCATAGCACTCTAGTGTGCCGGTAAAGAAATCGTTCTTTCAATGGCGATGACTCCTATCAGATGCTATTCTGGTAAATATACCAGATTAGTATGTTACGATCGTAGTTTCCAGCCTATTTTGTGCTAAATATTATCTGTTACTGGAATGAAATAGGAGATGCGCCATCTATGCGACAATTTCTCTTACTACACATAAGTATATCTGCTCATCTGCTGTACTATATGGGGAAGAAACTGCTATACGAAAATAAAATGCGATATTTATTTTTACTTTCATGTAAATATTTAGTTAAATTAATAAATACTGCGCCAGCTTCAAATAAATCTACTAACCAAATTATTTATTTGATTGAATTCAGGAATATTTTTAATATTCCTAAATCAAGTAATAATTTAGTAACTGTAACCAAATGCGTGAAAAATGGTTGAAAACAACAAAATCTCGTTTTTCCCGTGTATAACGGTTTTAAAACCTACAAATACTATATACTACTGTAAAGTTCTTTGGCTTATAAGTAAATCGGCATTAACTGAAAAGATTCCAATTATCTCTGAAATTTCTTTAACCTCGCGCGAAAAATATTCACTTTTGTTCATTATTGTTTGTGTATCTGAGACTTATGCATGTGGGAACATGAATAAACTAAAATACTTTCGCGTAAAAAAGCACTCAGCTTGAATACAGGTGCTTGCATTTCCGTTAAAAGGCAAACGTTTTAAATCAATGTATACATGCGCGTCCACGCAAATAAACCAAAATGTCCGGCTTTTTTTATTTAAAATACTGTTTATAATTCAATAATACTTAAAAGAAACTAAAATATGTTGTTAAATATGTGCATAATAATAACAATATAATATGTAATGTGTATTGTCTTACTTAAATAGAAGTTATAAAGACATTATAAAATATTAATCAAAACTAAGGTGCATTCCATTTAAATACGGTTACTTTTCGTCGAAAAGCATGTACTTAAGAAGAAAATAGTCTGCTGGCAAAATAGCACGCCACTTTCAATTAAAATAAACATTTTTTTGAGAAAAGGTATTCTTTTCGTTGAACATGATGAAAACCAAAATAATTTCAACCAAATTTTGTCATGAAAATTTAGTTAATTCAACAAAATATTTCGTTGTAGAGTTAAATAAACAAATAGTGTGGTTGAATTAGCCAAATATTTGTTTGACCATATTTAACTTGAACAAAATTCGTCCATATCTATAACTGCTCAGGGACGTGAGGATAGTTTTGGTCCAACTGCTGGCCTGCAAGTTTGCAAGGGAACTTATTGTAACCTTCGACGAATTGTCCACATATTTATATCTGTGCCACGAACTTGACAAAGTTGATTTTTTTTTGTCTCCACTAAAGTCAAATCATGATTCCGTAGAATATTAAGAACTAGAAATTAGAAGACGTATTCACATGAACTTTTGCGATCACAATAACTCTTGGAATCAACCCATAAAATTTGTCGCATATATTTAGAGTCAACCTGTATAATCTCATCATTAAATTTTCCCTGAAAACCGATTCGAGATGCATTCCCACATTTACATCTTTGGTTCTGCCTTCTCCAATTAGCGTCAACAAAATTCTACGCCATATCGCCGTATCTAATTACTTCTTTTTCGACGGCAATAATATTTATACTCGTAAAATATTTTAATGGTTAATGCGAATTAAGCGCTAAAAACCATTTGACTATAGCAAATTTAATTTTAATTGCCCGGAAACGTAATGCAACTATAAACAGTTGCCGAGTCTTCCACCCTAGCTCAGAATTGTTTACAAAAATGACACGTAGGTATGTCAAACGAGTCATTTGCAAGTACTGCAACAGCACATATTTAAATAACACCATATATATAAATATTAATTAATAATTCATTAATTTGGTAGACTGCTAGGCTTGAGAAATTATTTACCCATTTAATAAGCTACAGGTAACACACGTACAGGCTACAACTTCACTTAATTATTTCCATTTTCCACAGTTAACATATTGTCCGCACTAGTCGTAAAGTCAGCCGGTATTTGCAGCTTGCAACATATGTGATACTGCATGCACGCTTATGGGTTATAATACCCTGGATGAATTATTATGAAATATGTATGTAACACAAGACTTGTTTCTTATTCGGTTTTAATTGGACCTTTAGTTATAAAAAAACAACACCGCTCGCCAAAGGCGGATCTAAATCCAATTAGTATGAATACCTGTCGATTTATAACAAGAACTGACTGTTATGGGGATCCGTGTAGAAGTAATCGATGGACAAGTTTCCGTTTGTTACTTAAAGGGAAAATGCGCATTCACGGACTTGTAAGTAAGCAATTTTGCTTATCATCGACGATAAATTTATGAAAAATGCAAGAGGTTTTAATTTGATTAAAAAACTCAAATCATGACGTGAATTTCTTGACGATGGAAGACTCAAAAAGCAAGAATAAATGTATCGACTATGAAATTTACGTATTGCTATGGTCTGGCACCCCGGGTTTCGGAAATTTAAATGTGTATTTTTATTTATTCCAAATCAGCCTTGTCAAAACAATGATAGAGTTTCCACAATTCTAATAATTGTTAGTATCATTTTATTTGTTCAGTTGTGTATAGTTAGTTTTATTTATTTGTACATTTTGCGTGTACCAGTATTGTATAGTTTATATGCTAGTGTTTCCTTTGCGTTGCGCTGTGCGTTCATCGCACGAAAATGTAAATTTCATATATATGCGAGTGTTTACCCTTGAGGCCCAGGAGTTACCAGATAGACGAGCGCGTGTATAGTCTTGTTTAGTTGTCTTGGTTACCGACTCTGGTAATTTCTTTTATTTTAAGTTGTAGTTCGTTGCTTTGAATTTAAAATCGTCCATCTAGTAATTCATTTGTTAAATAGTGTTAGATAGTTGTGCACAATATACATGTAAGGCTTTTTAATAATATTCGTTTTAGAAGTAATCGCGTTTAGAGTTTAAATTTTCCGTTTTTTTTAGTAGTTATCAAATTCATTTTATTTTATCACCTCGGGGTAGGAGAAGAGAAGCTGTGAGCTTGATTTAAATTTCATTTTTAATTTTGGTTGTTTCTCTACGTTATTTGAATTAATTTGTAGTTTGCTTTGAATTTTTGAAACCACGTGGATATTTTTTGTGGTATAAGAAATTCCTTCTAGAACGAATTCACCATTTTGTTTGATAAAGGATTTGCATTGTCCTTTTTAAATTGTAGAATCTTATGCAGGTTTGTTTTTTGCCAGAATCTTATATTCATGGTTTTCATTTTTCCTGTAATATGTATCAAATGTTTTTTTTTTTTCTTTTTAAAAAATAAATTAAATGATTGTAAATATCATCTTAAATAGTTCTTTTATTTTTGAATCAGCCATTTAAATTTTTTGGGGATTTTAAAGAAAGTCAATTTTGCAAACGCCCACTATTACTTTTTAAAAAAGTTTCTCTGAGATTTAAGAATCTCTGGCGCCCTTTTAAATTCATTTTTGCTGAGCTAGCTAAATTAATTTTGTCATTTTTAATTTCTTTAAACTTGTATGCTTGGACAATCAGTTCACAGCAGTATCTATGTTCTGTTTTATAGAATGTTTCTGTTATTAAAAATATACTTTATTGAATGTTTGCAATCTTTCTGTTTATAGTAATTAATTTAATAGCAAAACACAAAATAATTTTTAACGCATTTTGAAATAAAGTCTGTATTATAATATACAGGGTGATTCTCAATATATGCGACAAACTTTAAGCGCTGATTCCTAGTGGTTATTTGATCATAAAAGTTCATAAGAACATATGTCCAAAATCGCTTAGTTCTAAAGTTGTACAATGTTTAATAGTAAGTTAACATAATTAATGTTTTTATTATAAATTACCAAAATAATTAGTAAAACAAAATTAACTTATACTAACTGTTGAAAATGACCGCCCCCAACTGCAATACAAGCTTCTATCCTCCGTCGTATTGACTGGCGAGTCCGTTCTAAAATACCAGGGGTATTTCGAATTTTGTTTGAAAAGCTGCGATAATACGATTTCTCAGTTCATCGACATTTTCAATGGGACTCGTATAAACTAATGATTTAAGGTGACCCCAGAGAAAAAAGTCGAAGAATTTTAGTCTGGAGACCGAGGAGGCCACAGTTGTGGACCTCCCCGTCCTATCCACCGATCTGGATACGTATTGTCCAAAAACTCGCGAGCGACTAAACTAAAATGCGCTGGAGCACCGTCATGCATAAAATACATTTGTAATCTTAATTGCAATGGAACTTCTTCCAACAGTAGTGGTAGCTCCTCTTCAAGAAAATTGCGGTATACCTCGCCATTTAACCGCATCGGTAAAAATGTGGACTATCAAGTGATCTCCAACAATTCCGGCCCACACATTGACAGAGAATTGATGTTGATGACGGGCATTCACTAGTTCGTGCGGATTTTCTTCGGCCCATATGTGATTATTATGAAAATTAATAATCGCGTTGCTAGAGAAAGTAGCCTCGTCGGTGAAGAACATAGTCAGGATTTTGTGCGATTTTGTGTTGCATCCATTGACAAAAAGCCACTCTGCGGAAAATCTGCCGGCAAAAGTGTCTGCACGCATTGAATGTGATATGGATATAACAGTTGATCTTTCAATATTCTCCAAACTGTGGCCTGACTAATGTTTAAAGTAAACGCATTTTTTCTGGCGCTTGTAGTAGGATGTTTCTCAATTTCATTTAGTACCATTTCTTCAACTTGTGGAGTTCTCACTGTAGATGGGTGCCCGTTATCAGTCGTCCGTTTTTTAAAATTTCCCGTTTCACTAAGACGTTGGTGAAGACGGGCAAATATTGAATGATGCGGGATGACACGGTTCGGGTATCGTTCTTCATAAAGACGTCTAGCAGCATGCGAATTTCCATTGGCAAGACCGTAAACGAAATGCATCACAATATCAATTCTGAGAATGTTAGTAAAAGAAAACTTCTGTGTCTGATGATTCTTGCTTATTTGCTTTTTACATTTATTACTTGGCACATAAGTTATTAATCATAATATAAAAAAGATAAAACATAGTATGAGAAAATAATAAAATTTATTGAATACAAGATAATCAAAAACAACAAAAAAATCAATTTTTTTGAGCGTTTTTTCACGAAAATAATTTGTATTTTTGATAGTAAAATTTAAGAATGACATCGGTAGACTGAATTATATACAACTATAGTAAATTCTACCACAATATGTCCACTACAAAATGTAGTTCATACAAAAATATTTTTTTCTTTCTGGAGAAGTATATTTTTATAAAAATATCGTTGCAGATTGTCGCAATTGCCGACTAGAAAATAAATCTTCCATATTTGCATACAAAAACCAGATAAAAAGGTTTTCTTATCATCATATATGTATTTAATATGACCCATAAAACAGGCCTCTTGTTCGTATACGTATAATTTGGACAGAGATACCATCACCAGTGGTTCTCACAAGTTAGACAATGATATCTGAGTTTCTTTTTTTATGAAACTCCATGATATAACACACGCTCGCTATGAACAACATAAGTTTATTGTTTCTCCGAACTAAAACGAACCTGTTACACCACACAATGGCAACGCGCAACTCAACAGGCTGCTCAGACGTTGGCATAGTGGTAGATGTCGTATAGCGGTGGGTAACTTGTTCGAACCCTACGCAACAATGACCCCGAAGGGTCAAACATTCCCCCGTTGCCGTAATGGACATTGTCTTTCTAATGGTTCCAGTTTCTCTTGTATTTTTTTTTAATGATCGCTTGCATGTAAGGGATCTTGTTTTATGTTATGTCTTTAATGTTATTATTTTGCATGCATTGACCCTTAACTGGGATTACTGTTTTTTTTTTTTTTATTGAGATAAACTCCATCAAAATTTCATGATAAATATTATGAGATCATGCCTACAAAAATTTAACAGAGTAAATCATATTTATCTGGTAGCTAAGATGGTAAGTCTTATTGGTATTGTATAAAAGCTACCCCGTCTTCAGCAAAAATAAAGCAATATATTATAACTAACAGCTTCTTGCGGGTTTCGCCGTGTGTCAAAACTTTCGCTCGACGTTTCGCTGTTCATACTGACAGCTTCTTCAGGATAACTGAACAGTTCACTATAGTTACACCGGCCGTGAAAGCCTACGCAGTGTTAAAGCAATATATTATTTATTATTTACTCTCCTACCAGGGCATTTGATTACCACAATATTATAGTTGTTATTACCGCAATTTAGTAGTATTTCGTTTACTATATAAATAATCGCTTTACCACAACTTACACTGAGAAAAGAAATTGTATTAAATGAAAAGTTTTATAACTTTCGATTTTTATCATGTTCAACGAAAAGAATACCTTTTCTCTGAAAAGTGTTTATTTTAATTGAAAGTAGCGTGCTGTTTTGCCGGACGACTATTTTCTTCTTAAGTACATGCTTTTCGACGAAAAATAACCGTAATTAAATGGAATGCACATTAGTTTTGATTAATATTTTATATCATTATAACTTCTGTTTAAGTAAGACAATACACATTGCATATTATGATTGTCATTATTATTGCACTATTAACAACATATTTAGTTTCTTTTAAGATATTATTGAATTATAAAACAATATTTTAAATAAAAAAGCTGGATCGTTTTGGTTTATTTGCGTCGACACGCATGTAACATTGATTTAAAACTTTGCCTTTTAACGGAAAATGCGAGCACCTGTATTCAAGCTGAGTGCTTTTTTACGCGGAAGTATTTTAGTTTTATTCATGTTCCACGTGTATAGTCTCAGATACACAAACAATAATGAACAAAGTGAATATTTTTCGCGCGAAGTTAAAGAAATTTCAGAGATAATTGGAATCTTTTCGGTTATTGTGATTTACTTATAAGCAAGGAACTTTCAGTAGTATATAGTGTTTGAAGGTTTTAAAACTGTTATAACACGGGAAAAACGATCTTGTTGTTTTCAACCATTTTTTTCATGCATTTGTTACAGTTACTAAATTATTACTTGATCTAGGGATATTAAAAATATTCCTGTATTCAATCAAAACAATAATTTGGTTAGTGGATTTATTTGAAGCAGCGCAGTATTTATATTTAACTAAATATTTTTCATGTAAGAAAATAAATATCGCATTTTAATTTTCGTATAACATTTTCTCCCATGTAGTACAGCAGATGAGCTGATATATTTATGATGTAGTAGAGAATTGTCGCATAGATGGCGCATCTCCTATTCATTCCAGCAACAGATAATATTCGCACAATAGGCTGGAAACTACGATCGTAACATACTAATCTTGTATATTTACCAGAATCAACATCTGATAGGAGTCATCGCCATTGAAACGAACGATTTCTTTAATGGCACAATAGAGTGCTAGGGTGGTCACTGCGACCACTCCCAATACTACTAGGATTTACAAACATTCTAACGGCAAATCTCTCACTTAGTGCATGGGTTTTTGATGATAATTTCTATTCATTTTTATTTCGATTGAAAATGATCACGACATTTTGTTGTGTTTACGCTTCTAAGTCTCTAAAATGAATAAATGTTATAAGAAAAGAAAAACTCTTGAATCAACATGCTTACGGTTTTCTGCCAATCTGCATATTTTTCAAGTTTGAAAATAAAGAGGACTTGAATCAACTATCAATATCATTCACTTAAAAGAATAAGCTGTTTCAACTAAAAATATATTATTTCTGGAGAAATGCGTGAATTTAAAATTATATTTCTTTTCAAGGAAATACCAAATTATGTTGGCCATATAGAAAAAGCAAAAACTTTTGTTTTAACGCAATTCCTCTTAAACGAAAAGGTTATTTTTCTCAGTGTGTGCATAGATATATTCGTCCTCTTTTGCTACTGCGAACAATTATTTGTTCAACTATTGGAATTGAAATGATTTTTTTTTGCGGCAAACAACACATATGAAATTGAGAACAATTAATGCTTTGTTTAATATTTAATTCACCCAAGCAAATGTGAAAAAAAAAGCGTTACACAATGCAATGTAATATTAATTTCCACCAAGTATATCCAAAGCAGAGGGTATGGCTTATTTTATCCTATATTTAAAAGGCGTTAAGTAAATTAATTCACTACATAACAGTTCTTCTCGAGATTCCTCAAGTATCACTTCAATACACTCTAAACAAGTTCAAGTCTTTTTTTATATTTATTAGATTGCATACCAATTGGAAAGCACAGTTATAAAATTAATCTTATTATAGAAAGCCATTACGACCATAGCCTTTTTTTTTTCCTCTAAGAAGTGTATCTTATATATATTTTAGTTCGAATCTTATTTGTTTGCGCTCTTATAAATCGCTCGTGGAAATTACGTAACGTAAACATACGTACTGAATAATATCGCTCGGAAAGAGAGAGATCAGATCGAGAGAAAAAAGTGTCGAAGCTTGTCGAAAGATCACCTAAACGAAAAACGAGGAGTTCCCACAACCTTCGGTGCCGTCTTGAATTACTTCTTTCACCGCTTGCTTGTAGCTTGCGTTATGTATGTATATAATACAGACTCGGGGAGACTCGGCTATAGGCGCGACAGGTTCTACCGGACACAATCGACTTGGGCGGAGGCGGTTTCGTTAATGCAAACATATGAATTCCACAGCGATTGTGTGGTTGTGCTTACAGCGCTGCTGCCTGTTGGATTACACGGAGAACATCTCGTTTTTAAACTTGGAAAAAAGGAGTTAGCATTTAATGCGTTCGATAATAATTAAATAATTACAGGAATTGTACGCTGTAAAGAGATGTTTTTTTTTTTAATTTGTAGTTAATTCCTAGCTTTACCACGTTCTACTTTTATAACATCGGAATAAACCCGAGAATTGTGTGGATATTAAATGTAATTAACAGTTGGTTATCCGGATGAAGGAAGGAGTTTAATTATAAGAGAAATGATTAATTATGGCATTAATCAAGGAGTTTGAAGTATGGAGTTCGTATCTCCGCCCATTTATTTTTTCGTGAAATAAATCCACATTTATTGTATTGAATTATTTCGAAAATTCTTTGTTTCATATTGATTAACAACGTCTATATTAAATATATTCCCCAAAATATATATAATATATATAGATGAAAGTAGTTGCACTTATATACCATGAGAAATGAAACAAAAAAAGCAGAGAGAGAGCAGGTTTATTAACTTCATAACCGCTAATATATTTCTTTAGCCGACGGTAACAACTGCTTCTTACGTGAAATGTAAATTTAATTATCTTTGCGGGAAGATCGTTGTGATTTTTTTCCAAAATTATAATGTTCGCAAGAAGATATTTACTGCATTAATTCAATTCCATATTCCCAGTTCAAATTAAGCGATATGAAGTTATACACTCAAGTGCATAAAAACCGGGTTATTGTTAATACTTAATATGCTCCTACGATCATTTCCGACAGAGGGCGTTTTTTGCAGTGGTGTCGCCCTATTTAACGCGTGTAAACTTCGTGAAAGATGTCACACAACAAAGGCTTCAGAAGCGAGAGCGATTAAAAGGGAAATACTACAAGGCCGACCGTCAAACGACGGTTGCACGGGAACAGAAAAATAATAATAATAATAATAATATCATCTTTATTTAATGATGGAACACACAAAGTGAATTAATCACAGGCAAAATTTAGCTGTTAGCTATTCTTCCACTTAACCTATGATTAATTACTAAAAGACCGCTTAAACATAGCTGTTCTGTGATGCGGTATATTCATAGTGTTATTTCTAACATTTATGCTATGGTTATCGCTGCGATATGTCAGTTTTCTACGCAAATATATAGAAAATTGATTTTGTAATAGTTTAAATAAGAAAACTAAAAAAATTAAACTTTGTAAGGTTGGAAACGTAACCAGCTATTTGATATATTTAAACGCTAACGTGGTCATATCTGTGGAGAGAAAAACATATCTACAACAGATGTTTTGAATAACTGTAAAACGTCTTTAGTGTAATAATCTAAACATGGATAATACACTAGTACAGGTATATAACACAAACATAACAAGCGATTCACCTAACTTTTTTTTTAAAAGAGAAGCTTAAATTTTTTTATTTTATATACAATGCTCTGAGGCACAAATGTCACTGTGCGCTGTCATAATTTTGCTACATGTTCGTGAAATCTCATATCATTATAGTTTTAAAAAAAGGTATGACATCTTGATTTAATTTAATTTCAAACTCGGTTCGACATATAATATGTTTCTTTTAGAAAAAAAATAAAATGGAGATGATTTGGCAGGATTTAATTGTAAATTGTGGCACACCGCAAAATTCTTTTAAGATCTAAGTCTGTATTTACATGCATCGCCGCAACATCAGCTGGAAAGAATACAATAGCTGTGTATATCTGCATAACCCTGCAATAATGCATCCTTGGTAATAAACAAATCACTGGTTAAAAGCACAATAACAGCGGTCCAACACTGATCCTTGGGGACACCCAGAACAGATACTGCCCAGTATGACTCAGTGCTACAACAATAACGCTTTACGCTTTGCAACACAGATAGGTTTTAAAAGAATGATAAAAATGTAGCATCCAATCCATAATAACGCAGTTTCGCGAATATCGTCTTTTATCGATAAAACTACGAAAAGAGGAGACGGTTCGCCGAAATTTAGATCGTAGTGGGTGCTGCGAAACGAACGTCACTGCAGTCCCAAAAACGTCAGATTCGCGGATCTCGGTTGGTCACAATTGGGGTATTTGGTATTTTGTGCGATCGTTGCTAAACTGAGGTGCCATTTGAGAATCTGCTTGATGTCGAATAAGCTACCTACATCTTTCGTCTTGCCGTTCGAATCCTAAAATAGGGTAAAAGCGCGTTATTTTTTTTTTCAAAACGAGTCGATTTATAGAGCGATGTTTTACCGGGAAGGCGTGCTTTAGTTTGACCGAATTCCTGCGATGACAGCGATATCTGTTATACGGCACCTAGCTCAAGTACCTGGACTATAGGTGCCCACCCTAACTTGAAGAAGAAGAAGAAGGAGGTATCGATGGAGCAAAAGACACTGATTAAGCCTGTATGACACAATCAAAGTGTGTACATTAATTTTTGGTGTCAAACTCGTCGAAATTCACTTCAAATTGCTCGTATAAATGGCAACTTTGATGACGTCACATCAAATTTTAAAAGAGGTTATTGCAACAAATTTTATGATGAAAGTCGGTCAAGGTTATGGTATGCGTACTGCTGTGGCAACCCATTTACCGCGAGTGTATATTGTGTTGCATATTTGTTTTGCTTAAAACTGCTGAATCATGTATCGAGAAATTTTCATAATAAGTTTATTTTGTAATTTTAGTTAAATAGTTAATTGCAAATTTATTTTATTAGTGTTAGTTTTTTTTTTTAATTTAATTCTATTCTTTAGTGCATACCTTGTAGCTCTGATTATGTTTTTTCTATTAGATTTCTTGGTTGAATTGTGCTTTGCGTGTTAGACTGGCGCTTGAGATGTTTGTTAACGTTCTTGGTAGACGTTAGCGTCGTAATGTATTTTAAATTTTGGCTGCAATTTTGTTAATTCATTTGATTTAGAGATTTATTTAATTTCTTTTATTTGTCATCAAGGATTCGCCTTTATAGTATTGTTTTATATTGATGTGTGCACATTTAGATATAAGATCATTTTTATTTTTGGTTCTAGAAGATTTTTAGTTTATAAAATATTTTTCCGTTTTTTTCCATTCTGCTGTTTGTTTTTAAATTATTAATCTCGGTTTGGGTGAGTAGAGCTTTGTGCTTGCATTTGATTTTTCTTTGTTATTACTAGTAATTGTCCGTTTAATTTAGTTTGTTTTATTTGAAACACTGGTTTGAAATTGTAAATTCGATATCTTCCTGGGCAATTAATCTTTTGCTTGTCAGGAATAGCATTGTCCATTGTAATTTGAATCAGTGCGTTTTTAGATTTAGGCAAACTTGTTACGGTTTTTTTTTCTGCAATTGTATTAACCTTTTTTTTCTTTTTTTTATATAATAAATTTTTGATTGTTGATTATCTTCATTAGGTTAAACATTCTGTTCTTTTATTTTATTTTAAACCTTTTCAATTTTTGGGGTGTTTAAGAAAGTCAGATTTCTTTCACCCACAATTTACTTTTCGTGGTTAGATTCAAGTTTTAATTCGCAAGGGTAACTCTGAGATTAATTGTTCTTTTGCGCCTTTTAAAGATTTTATCCCGTTGAGCTAGCTATTTTAATTTTCTTCTTCATTTTTAAATTCATTTTGCATTTTCAAGTCAATCAGTACACAGCAGTACGCTTAAGCTAAGTGCAGTCCATATTTAATAAACCATCGGGGGATTTATTTAGAGGTGAAATTTTATGTATTATCTGCAAACGATCTAGCAAAAAGATGTAAGCTATTATTTAATAATAAACTGACCAATCAAATAATGTTAACGTATTTTATCGAGGCCGTATAAATAAATCGATATCAAAACCTTCAAAAGAAACCAAATAACCAGCATCCAAAAGCCCGACAAGAAGGTGATGCTGGAATTGATGAAGATGACTTAGCTCTAGCGACACACAACAAAGGGGCAACGACGCGAACGACTCGGCCGCGTTTCCAATCCACATGACGCGGCACTTGTATTAATTATTCGTTTAATATTATCGCGGCAAGTTAAACAGTAGTGACAAGCCGGTTTCCTTACATGGTGCCCATCAGGGACTCCTTCTGCGTCTCTCGTTCGTTAGCCAAGAGATCGCTTCGATCTTCCTTCCTATTCTTCTGTTCGCGTACGCTTCTTTCTGATGTCTCCCGCTGACGTATAAAGCGAGTCGATCGGACGGGTCGCATATGGTGCCGTCGAGAGCGCACAAGCCCTAATATGTGGACGTCTTTAACGTTAACGTTCACTAATTATCTAATTCCCAGCGCGTTCACGTATGTGCCGATAATGTGAGCACCGCAATTTCACTGGAACGCATCCTATATAGGTGTACGGTGCTTGTTATTGTTATTGCGTCCGATTGGTTATTGGTCGGTTCGCGTTGTTATTAGGTGCTTTATATGCTTGAATATTTGAATCCAAACTTTTACAGTTACGACGTGACTTTAACTTTCCTCCTAAGATATGTTTACCTCGTTTGCATATCTATCGGTGTAATGGTTATAATATCTGTTGCAATAAATTCTGAGATTTTTATGGGAAAATTCATTTTCCTCCTGGTATAATCCACATTTATTCAACTTATTTTTTTTTTTTTTAAATGAAACCATACATATTTTTTTAGGCATGTTGATTTGTTATAATGAATGCTACAAACAGAAGCTGGGTAATTCCTACTTAAAAAGTAATTCATAATTACAATTATGACTTTTATTCGTGTAATTTGTAATTGTATTTAAGTACATTTTTTATTGAAGTAATTTGGAATTGTAATTGCAGCAAAATTTGTGTTGGAATTATAATTTGTAATTATATTAATCAAATTCTGTAATTACAATTACTTTTTATAAGTACAATTACTTTCTTTACATTTTATAAGTACAGTTACTTTTAGTAATTACAATTAGATTTTATAAATACAATTACTTTCTCTAATTACAATTACATTTTATTAGTATAATTACTTTTTTAATTACAATTACTTTTTTCTAATTACTTGTGCGTTTTACGAGAGATACGTGGTCTTAAACAGAAAATATCTCATCTCATTTGTTTAATGCATTTGAACAAAGCGCTGTGCGGTGGAAGGTCTCCAGTGAGATTATTGTTTAATTAAAGATAATAATAGTAGGTATACCTATATTTTTAAGATATACTAGCATTTGCTAGTTCTATCTAATGTTTGTTCAACTAGATTTTGTCGGTGATTTGTGCGTTGTTCGTATTGTTACGACTGCGTTGCAGAATAGGCAGTTCCTTGGTCGACTGTTACCGTGAGTACACGTATTTTTGTGAATCATTGTTTGTCATTTTGTATTTCCAGTGAGATTATTGTTTAATTAAAGATAATAATAGTAGGTATACCTATATTTTTAAGACGTATTTTATATTACTATAGACATATAAACAGTATTAACTACGAAAATATATGAAGTAATGCGTACGTACGCAGCTTTTTTAGAGGTACATAATATGAAATAACTACCTGCTTATTTATTTCTACTTATTACAATAGTATCAGATTAAAATAATAATATCTTTATAATGTGATTACTGTTACAGTGTTACTTATTTGATTTTGACTTAGAAAGACATTTTAATTTATATGTAAAAAAATACACAGTGTCCCTTATTACCCTGATTTCTGTGCCAAAATCAATTAATCAATAGCCTAAATGGTTAAGGTTATAAATTTCAAGAGAGTTAATTCAATTTCCTAAAAAGTAGTTTACAAAATGATGGCAGGTAAATTTGATTATATCATTATATTGTAGTTTTTAAGATATAAAGAAATTCCATTTGTAAAAAAAGAAAAAAAATATTACAAAATCTTAACACTTTCTATTTTTATCTTTACAGTTAAAAAAAAACTTTAGTAGTATCACCTTATAAAAGTTTTTGCACCAGTGGTCGTAAACTGTTCAGCAGTTATACAAAATTCGTTACATATTAAACAAACAAAATTTGCCGAACATATTAAAATGAAATTTTAAAATTTAGATTAGAATTAAAGTAATACGTTTGCTTTTAGATTGTAATAGACACAGAATACCTTTACAGGAATCAATTTAACAGGCATCTCGGCAGGAGGTATGATCAGATCAGGCATCGAATGGGACTCTCGTGCTTCTAATGATGGAGAATGGCTCAGGACAGGAGGAACATATATCTCAGGAATATCATCGTTGGAGAAAATTATCCAATGGTTATCTAGGTAAATTGTGGATAAAATTAATGTGATAAACTTTGTGTTTAAATTTTACAAAATTTAATCGAGATACGTCCGTCTCTCACGGAGGTTGGTTAGTGAATCCTTTTGAATTGGAATTTAATTAGTTAGTTAGTCAGTTATTTAGGTAACTGTGGGATAAAATTAATGTGATAAACTTTGTGTTTAAATTTTACAAAATTTAATCGAGATATGTCCGTCTCTCACGGAGGTTGGTTAGTGAATCGTTTTGAATTGCAATTCTCTAACAGACTTCGATAGCGATTGTCTTTCGTCAGAGGGGGGCAAACTGCCTTTGAAAAAATCCGTTAATTTCACTGAAGTGAGGGGAATATCAGATATTTAATACATGAGAATGCCCATGTGACTAAGTGGAATTATGGAAAGTTTACAATAATAAATTGAATTAAATAATTATTGCAAGATTATGGGAATCACCTTACATTCATTATACAATAAAGGTAGGTGTTTATACATCATGTGGAAAAATACATTTAATAATTCTCAATACTTATTACTATGTTAAATTAACAATCTTAAAATTAATTACTGTACGAAGAGTATGCAACCTCGCACACACGTCAATCATTGACCAAACCGAATTTCAGCAATTTTCCTTGTTGTCTTTTTGTTGAAATAATAATAATAATAATAATACTGGTATATTTGTAATAAAACCATTACAAGAATTTGTCAAAATTACATTAGTGTGTGTAAAGGGCACAACAGTCAGTTAATTAAAAAATTACAGAAAAAAAATATAATATTTAAAATGTAAGGTACAACGGACAAATAATAAATAATAACAAACAGGACATTGAAGTAAATACACATTAAAAGACTAGATCATCGATACTGTACAGCTCCCTTTTCAGTAACATTGCCTTAGCCTTCGCCTTAAACTTATGGAGAGGTAGGTCCTTCAATTCCTTCGGCAAGATGTTGTACAGCTTAAATATATCAATGCACTTGGATTGCGAATACATATAAAACCATTATTAGACTAAATTTAAGCAAAATAAATACACTGTCAAAAAAAATATCCATTGGAACTAAAACTTGATCTTACTTAGATCAGTCAATATCTGTTATAAAAATATACTATTTAATTTCGATGTGTAGTTATTTCACTATTGATCATCTTTACCTCCTGAAGGTAACATTCTAAAGGAAAATGCCCTTGAAAAACTTGCCATTTGCAAAGGTTTCCTACAATATCTGGATCATCTGGTTGTCTACTGCTAGATTTTATTATTTTTTTTTTATTGTTATATCCTTTTTATTTTTAGAATACATGAAAGTAAAACTAGTAACGTTACACTTAAATAATATCAAATGATTAACCATTACAATATATATTTTATCTTCCCGAGAAGAAATATATTGCATTATTCCATTTTCATTGCGCTTCGAATCAAAGAGAGAAAGTCGCTTAATACATAAAACATTAAGATTCCCTCTCTATAATATGCCCCCGTCTAGAGCGATTCAATCGTTCCTGACGGGCAAGTTTCTCGTATAACCAACATGTGGATCACTCGCAGTAATAATAAATGGTATTACTACCCATCATCAATTCACCGTTTGAATTTCTATTACCCCTTTGTGTGTATCGGCGTTTAAATGCATCCGCATCGTGTAATCATTGCAATTACGTCGGCTTCTTAGTGAATACCGAGTAATCGAGATGAGAAATTCGACATCTAAAGGGAGGTATGGATCGATTAAATTACGGTACGGGTTTCTAGAGACGCTCAGTCGAGACGTAAAAGTACAGTACAGCGCGGGTCAGCGGGGTTTATTTTGTATTTATAAAGATAGAACTAAAGGCTTTTCTTTATGCTTCTAAACGAGGAAGTGACGCACGCTTAACATAAACTAAGGAAGATATTATTTAAAAGCGTATACATGCCCCACATTTTTATCGTTTATATAATATATAAATACAAGCCTATTCTTGTGCGGTCACTATCTATCTTATAATGAAGAAGGCGGTCACGACTTGGAGAAAGGCTGCAAGTGTTATTTATAAATCACATATGGTCGCAACAACCAGACAATGCCTTATAGTGTCGTGGTACATTGTTCTATAGTCGACTGACTCTCTCAGTCTTCTTGCCCTTACGTAGAGTGGAAGATGTTTTTTTTTGTCCCCTGTAGGTACAGCCATGACGCAATAAAAGGACCCGGTTCTTGAATATCCCTTGCAATTGTCGAGTGATGTTGGAATGATCTATTCTTCAAACGTCGACTGTATATTGCGATATAATATGTAACAGTGCCTGAATAGATAGTCTATTTTTTCTACTAGCAAAATATGACATTTTCTGAAATAAGTCAACTAAATTGATCAGACATTAATATAAAGGGTGATTCTCAATATATGCGACAAACTTTAAGCGCTGATTCCTGGGGTTATTTTGATCATAAAAGTTCATAAGAACATATGTCCAAAATCGCTTAGTTCTAAAGTTGTACAATGTTTAATAGTAAGTTAACATAATTAATGCTTTTATTATAAATTAACAAAATAATTAGTAAAACAAAATTAACTTATACTAACTGTTAAAAATGACCATCCCCAACTGCAATACAAGCTTCTATCCTCCGTCGTATTGACTGGCGAGTCCGTTCTAAAATACCAGGGGTATTTCGAATTGTTTGAAAAGCTGCGATAATACGATTTCTCAGTTCATCGACATTTTCGATGGGACTCGTACAAACTAATGATTTAAGGTGACCCCAGAGAAAAAAGTCCAAATAATTTAAGTCTGGAGACCGAGGAGGCCACGTTTGGACCCCCCTCCTATCCACCGATCTGGATACGTACTGTCCAAAAACTCGCGAGCAACTAAACTAAAATGCGCTGGAACACCGTCATGCATAAAATACATTTGTAATCTTAAATGCAACGGAACTTCTTCCAGCAGTAGGGGTAGCTCCTGTTCAAGAAAATTGCGGTATACCTCGCCATTTAACCGCATCGATAAAAAATGTGGACCTATCAAGTGATCTCCAACAATTCCGGCCCATACATTGACAGAGAATTGGTGTTGATAACGGGCATTTGCTAGTTCGCGCGGATTTTCTTCGGCCCATATGTGATTATTATGAAAATTAATAATCGTGTTTCTAGAGAAAGTAGCCTCGTCGGTGAAGAATATTTGAGCCAAATAGTCAGGATTTTGTGTTGCATCCATTGACAAAAAGCCACTCTCTGCGGAAAATCTGCCGGCAAAAGTGCATGCACCCGTTGAATGTGGTATGGATACAACAGTTGATCTTTCAATATTCTCCAAACTGTGGCCTGACTAATGTTTAAGGCAAACGCAATTTTTCTGGTGCTTGTAGTAGGATGTTCCTGAATTTCATTTAGTACCATTTCTTCAACTTGTGGAGTTCTCTGGTAGATGGGTGTCCGTTATCAGTCGTCGTATTTTTAAAATTTCCGGTTTCACTAAGACGTTGGTGAAGACGGGCAAATATTGAATGATGCGGGATGATACGGTTCGGGTATCGTTCTTCATAAAGACGTCTAGCAGCACGCGAATTTTCATTGGCAAGACCATAAACGAAATGCATATCACACATCTCAGCATTCGTGTAATTCATTTTAGAAAACAGAAACTGGCAATAAACTGAATGAATACTCTGACAACTATTGACAAATAAACAATTCCCTCTCAACACAATAGTTTTTTGAAGAACCAACTGTGATATTATATGTGTTAGTCATAGTTCATAATTTATTATTAAACATTCAATAACTTTAAAACCAAACCGTTTTGGACAAATACTCATATGAACTTTTATGATCAAAATAACCTCAGGAATCAGCTGTTAAAGTTTGTCGCATATATTGAGAATCACCCTGTACATCTGTTTTACCTTCTTGTTTAATTCTTTTAGTGATCAGAATGGTGTTATAGTCTATCCATATAAATTTCTATGCGTTGAATACGAAGAGAATGATTTCACCATATTTCAAATTGCATATTGTGTTTACGTTGGTAAAGTTTTCCTAGTGTATGGATAGAATAGTAAGACATGTTGCCTGAACGTTATGCTACTGAAAAAAAATAATAATAACATATATGCAATATGGAGCACAGTTATAAGACAGATACGTATATACGTTTGAACGCATTCGAAAACACTGTCATTATTAGAAAGCGTACCCTCTGTTTTAGATACGCGGAAAAGAGCGGTACAGACAGAGTGACCGCTGATTCCTAGATTCTGGCCTCATCACCGCGTAATTATTTACCATAATAAAGGCAATAATGTCGTAGAGTAATAAACTTTTTCTACCGACGATCTTGCGGAAAAGCAATTACGAACACGCAAGCCCAGCTTTAGGAGTTCTGTTGCGCTGCAACAGATTATAGAGATAGCATTACGGCTTACGTGTTATGTTGTGGTGGCACTTAGATTTGGATCGCCAATAATTACCGCCCCGAAATAATCTTTACGACTTGTTGAAATGCTTTAAGGAAGTCGGATACTCAATTTAATAAATGAAAATTATATATGTGACGTCGCATGCGAAAAAGGAACCCTATCGATTTTTATTTTTGAGATATTTGGTGTACAGAAAATCTTTAATGAAATCACGCTTTTGATTTCGTAACCCCTGTCACATATATGTTTCTTTTCTCTTACAAAATTCTGCAAGTATTTTGCATACTTAGAATAGACCATACTAAAAAATTAACAAAGCTTTCAATTGTTTTTATTTTTTTATTTTTTATTTTTCATGTATTCTTCACGGTCAAACATGTGTCCCACACTTCTATTTCGGCAGATGCGGCGTGCGTTATTTCGGACTTTTTGAGAAGTTTTAGAATTTTTTACTGATGAGTGGAAAGGGTGAGGGTGGTAGAGAAGTGACTTGTTTGTGGTAGAGATACTGAAACATATAATCGAAAGTTTAAATTAGGGGATCATTGCAATAAATCAGGCAGCACGTTATGTTATGCGCGAGTGGGAATTTATACCAGATGTGCGAATTATAACTGATAACTTATTTGTGTTAGAGGCCTTACGGATTTTAAAAATTTCGACTGATTTGTTATTAGACACTTGGGATATGTTAGTGAGAGGTGCGTAAAACTGGACTAGAGCTCACGTAGGTGCAGTCGGTAATGAGAGGGTGTAGAAAAACTTAGACGCTCTGTTTGAAATATAATAATATAATAAAAAAAAAAAACAAATAAAATTTATTATTATTAATTACTTCTAACAGTCTATTGTCGCAGAAATTGTTTAAAACATAATAGAAATTTTTTATTTACTTTATGTATCTCTGTAGAATGTATTTTTGAGTTTATTTTTTTACTTTTATGAATAAAAATTTAATTAGACATCTTGCTAGTTTTGTAAAGAAATTCTATAACCCTTAAAACTCTTAAAATTCTTACCGCGTCTAAGTTTTTGTCGGGGAATATATATAGAATTGGGAGGGTTAATGATTCGCATTGTGAATGTGGTGGGATAGAAACAGCGGGGCATGTTTTATTTGAATGTCCGCTCACTGAAGAGAGAGGCGGTCGCGTGCGGAAATTAGGGGCTAAATATTAGAGTTAATGAGTCGGTCGAATGGTGGGGATTTTTTTAGTAATACTGCTAAGAAATTAGATAAGTTACGGCATGATATTTAGATTAATTAATATTTCACACTCTTTAGTGGTCTGAATTAGTGTTAAACTACAGAATAGTTGGGGTGTATAAATAAACATCTAAAATATAAACCTTTAATTTAAATACTATTGGTTAGAATAATTAGAATTAAGTGTTAATGCTCTTTGTTAGATATTTGTACATTATTTGCGGTATATTTGACAATATTTTGTTTTATGTATATTAGACACTGTAGTATGTACTGCGAGGATAATGTCAAAATTTTTAATTGTCTAAAGGATTTTCTACAATCTTCCCTGTATGATAAGTCACCAATAATTCTTATCGCTTTTCTTTGAATATTGAATAGTCTCTTAATATGGGTTGAATGGTCTCAAAGTAACAAATCATAATAAAGTTTTGAATGAAACATTCCGAAATACGCCATTTTTAAAATCTTCTCTGGTACGCTGCTCTTTAATCTAGTTAACACAAACAATAAAGGCGACAATTTGTCGGAAATGCTATCCACATGTGCACCCTATATCAAACCGCAGTTCAGATTCATGCCCACCACGGGATGTTGGACATAATTATATTTATTTTTCAAAGTAAATGTTCTAGTATGGGTTTTTTTTCTACGTTTAAACATAATTGGTTTGTAGTGAACCATTCAGTACTCAAGGCCTTTAAGGACTATTATTTACAGACGCACTATCATTACATTTATCTATAATATCATCTGGTATCATCTGCAAATAACACAAACTTTGGGCCCGGTATATACAAGGAAATATCATTTATATAAATTAAAAATAGGATAGGACCCAGAACCGACCCCTTAAGTACTCCCTTTTCAATCTTCATTAAATCTGACTTTACACCGTTTATGACTACTACTACTAAAAATTTAGTCCATCAAGGAATTCATTTAGTAATAATTGTTAATACTTATATTGATGTGTGCACATTATAGATATAAGATCGTTCATTATTTTTGTGCAGGGTAGTTTAATAAGAAAACGTAAATAATGTAAAAATCGTAATAGCGATAAATAAATAAATTTGCAATTGGCCAGAAAAACAATCTTTGAAGTTATTTGAGGAAAATTTTCGATGATAAAAAAATATTGTCTATTGTCAGTCATGCGCTTAACAGATAGAAAAGTTCATTTTACATGACTCCAAGCAAAACAATCGAGTGAAAGTTAGTTAATGTTATTTATTCTACAAAATGTGTTCATGTATGTTACGGTCGGAATATCACTCTGCAAATTCCTACATTGGATGCTGATAACTTTTAAACTTTTTGAAATCGTTTTAAAAAAATTAAAATGTGAAGTTTGTTGGTGGTGTTGCTATTCTAGTAGTAGAGATACGAAACGTTTATTAGTACTTTTTGGGTTTCTGTCGAAGAAACTATTGTTGATAATAATGTAGCAGGAAAAGGAGTCGCAACTTTTTGAAAAATGGTATTGCGAAGATTGCTCAATAACTTCAATTCTTGCAGTGTTCATCAACTTTCTATGCTCGCCAAACATTACAACAAAATTTGAGTAAAAAAGAAAATTCATTACGTTTTGATAACAGATATTATAAAATAAGTAATAGAGTTATGATGCATTATGGATTAGTGTGATATATTCCGGCGTAACTATTCAAAGTGAACTAGAGTCTGTAAAGAAGATCAGTACTCCTCACCACCTATCAACTACAAGTATTGTGATTCAGATATGCCATATAATTCTGGATAGAGATATCAGATCTGCTACTGCCCCACACGTTGAATGTAAAAGAAACTTTCTTGGGATTCTTTGAACCAAAAGATCATTTTGTTATTTTGAAATTACTAAAACAAGTTTTAAGTAGGAGGATAAGACCAACAGTCAAAACTAATCAAAACTAATATGTTACGATGAAGTAAAATTTGCAGCTGAAGCCTTAACACTAATTTTATGCAAAAGCGTTACATGATATTGTGGGAAACTGATGACAGGTTTTTTCCAAAGAGTAATTCGTGCGGGTAGCCTTTTGACCTAGTTTTATGTAATTAAGACGTACTTGTTAGGGACTTAATTGAAGTTTTACCTGTTTTGTATGCTACCTGCTATAACTGAAAATGTTTGAAAAAACTTATAGTAAACTAAAAATTATCAGATTACACTCTACAATATGCTAAGAAGATCAACGACTAAGTGGTCTCTTTCTCTTCTTTATTAATTTAACGGAAGTATTAAATGAAAAAACAGGTTTTTTGATCATATACACTAAATAATAGTTGTGTTCATTTACGCAATATTATGATGTTTCATATTTTCAAAGATACTGTTTTATATAGTATTAAAAGTAACGCCGTTTTTACGCTACGCTACTGGTTTAGATATTTTTAGTTTTAATTCTCTCATTATAGTTTAAAGAGTTAATTTTTCCGTTTTTCATTTTGGTGGTTCATTTTAATTTTTCTTTTTCCTCGATAAATTCACTTTGCATTTTTCATTTCAACCAATCTGTACACGGCATATTTATTTTTGGCATTTTATTATGATTGCATAAGTTGTAGGATAATCTCCGCAAAACCGTAAAGACGTAACTTATCTATTAAAATTTCAGGCGAAGCGCAGTCGAACGTTTTACTGATGTCACAAAACAATGCATTGGAATACGCGCCCTCTTCGTAGGTTTCATATTATATTTGTCAATACTGCTTCGACTAGATATATCCGTTTAAAAAATGTTTTACTGTATATCTGTTTTACGAACCAGAGACACGCACACATTCACACAACACAAACGAGAACAGCACGCTGTATATATATATGGAGACAAAGACGGTGGTTCAGCGCCATAACCAATTGCAAGAACAGTACCATAAAGCAATCACGCCCACTCCGGCTAACCTCGCCGTTGCCCCGGGGACAGCGCGAGAGACAAGAGAGAACACACCGCCACATCTAACTAACAACCAACGGTCGAAGTAATTTATGGGGGGATCGCTGTGAGAGCGCCGCGGAACCTATTTTTCGAAAATTATCGAACTGGTATTTTTACGCTAAATAAGGCAGACGAAAAAAGAGAAGAAAAGAGATCCCTTTAATTGCTCGTTACGTATGGCGCAGAGATACATCGGCGGTGACCCCTTTAAGGAATCGCAGATTCATTTGTAATAATTAGAGGCGCATCTGATCGTCTTTACCGGGAACTGTATGGCCGACGGTATACCGAGAGCGTAATTAAAATTAATAGCTGCGGAGTATATATATATTCCTCTCGATTAAGTTAGGTCGGATTAATCAATGTTTATCTTTGCGGAAAAATGCTGAGGAGGGTAGAAGACAGTTAATTTACTACTATCAATAAGTCGATTCTTAATGATAATGCTGAAGATCCATAAAACCATATCAAATATTGTAAGGACAATAAAATATTAGGTGAAAAACGCAATAGTATGTATAGCTCCTACCAAAAAAAAGTTAGCGACCTACGCGAAAATGTATGTGGTGAGCGTATTTAGGATGAACTATAGCTTTTACTACGACTGCGGCTTATCGGTGTAAACAGATGTTGTGAACCATACATAGTTCGTTGTGTATTTATCCGACAAAGGATTTCTTGTTTTTATAATTTAATTTTTGTTATTAACACATAAACACGCACGCGTTGAAATAATACTTTTATGTATTCAATTATGTAACTTTCATAGACAATTTAGCAAATGAATAGCGGACATAAAATGTGAATTTATCAAATCGGCTAGCATGAATAAAATTACCTCCAATGAACACAGTTGTATGTATAGTTCAACCTGAGAATATATAATCAAAATCTCTTTTCAGATTGTTAACCTTTTCGTGGGAGGAGCTGTACCTACCAGAATTGGATAAAAATTTATTTGAATATTACAGATAAAGATAGTTTAGAGGTAGTAACAAATTAAAATATCTATTAATATCTTTATAAATAAAAATGGATAGTTGGGGTTACTTAAGAAATATTGTTATTCGTGAATAATAAATAAAATTGTACTTATTATAAATAAAAGTGTGTATTATTTTTATCTATAAGCAATTGATAAATTATTTTTTTTTCTTTATCCATAGAAGAATTATTATCTTTATTCGTGGGTGATAAATAAAAGTATATTTTATCTTTATTCGTAGGCGACAAACAACAGTTATCTACTTATTACTTTTATCTATGGGCGACAAATAATTATTCTTTATCTTTATTCGCCGGCGGGAAGTAAAACTATATAAAAATTAAAATTTATTATCCGTGAGAAGTAGATAAAAGCATTATTTTTATTTGCGGGCAGCGAATATGACTAAATACGAATTGATATTTGTAGTATCCTTTAGAAGATCTATTATCCGAGAGAAATAGATAAAACTATATATTATTTTTATGTACAGGTACAGGTGATAAACAGAAGTAATATTTTGCTTTATTTGTGAGCGTCGAAAAAACAACTAGAAGAATTGCTATTGGTAGTACCCTCAAAAAGTTTCCTTATCGATGGGAAATAGTTAAAAGTATCTATTATTTTTTCTGTAAGCGACACAAGTAGAAGCAACTTTTATTCTTATTTGCGGGTGGCGAATAAGAATTGACATTTGTATAATAAATATCAATAGACGTAATGTTTACTGTTATCTGTCAGTGGCGATTAAATTTGTAAATAACAATAGATATTTATGATATAATTAAGAAAAAAAAATATTCCCAAGTACACCCATACCTCGCTATACGGCCGCTCTTTATACGGCATTTCGCTATAACGGCCTTTTTTAATTATGGCATTTTTTCGATTTACGGCACACAATGTTTCGTTATACGGCTAAAAAAATGTTGTCTGTACTGTAGCGACCTTCTACATATTTACTCACTCCGAGAGACTTCCAGCTTCTCCCGTTAGGTGGCACTGTTGCATCAGTTACAGTCCACCTCACGAAAATATGGGGAACGTTTGGCACAACGTTATCATCATTTTACTGCATTGTGGCTTTAGTGTAGTTAGACTTGTTTATTCTTGTTTGTTTTCTGGTTGAGTATTGTTTCTGTTTGTATTAATTGGTGATATTGTAAACATACATATTTGGTACGTATGTATTAAAAAGACTGTATTTTCGTTATTTAATTAATTCATTAGTTCTTTTAAATATAATCATCTTTTTTTTTTTTAGAAAAAAAATGTCACCAAAACGTTCATTGAATTTGGAGATTGATATTGATAAAAATAAAAAGAGAAGCCGAAAATCTGTCACACTAGCGACTAAACTAGATGTTTTACGTCGTATTGAAGCTGGTGAGAAAATTGTTCAAATTTGTAAGGCAATGGGACTGGCGAAGTCTACCGTTCAGACTATTCGCGATAGAAAAGAAGAAATTAAAGCACATTCGTTATCTGCTGCACCTTTAAGTGTCTCAAAATTAACTCGCCAAAGAAGCAGCATTATGGAAAAAATGGAAAAATTATTAGATATGTGGATTGAAGACAATAATCAACGAGGGATGCCAATGAGCCAAATGACTATCCAAGAAAAGGCTAAAAGTATTTTCCAAAATTTAAAGAGGAGGATACTGATGAATCTGTGAAAGATGTAACATTTCAAGGGAGCCGAGGTTGGTTTGAAAGATTCAAAAACCGCTGCAATTTGCATAATTTAAAAATGAAAGGTGAAGCAGCTAGTGCCGATGATGACGCAGCTAAAGAATATCCCAGCATTTTGAAAGGAATTATTGAAAGAGGTGGATACCGACCTGAACAAGTTTTCAATGTAGACGAGACAGGACTCTACTGGAAGCGAATGCCTGAAAGAACTTACATATCAAAATGTGAAAAGTCTGCACCTGGATACAAGGTGTCTAAAGAACGAGTCACTTTGCTCCTTGGTGCTAATGCAGCAGGAGATTTTAAGCTAAAACCACTTTTAGTATATCTTTCAGAAAATCCGAGGTGTTTTAAAGGGCTGAATAAGAAACAATTGCCCGTCATTTGGAGATCCAACAAGAAAGGGTGGATGACTAAGATTCTCTTTGAAGACTGGTTTAAAAACTACTTTTGCCCAGAAGTAAAAAAATATTTGAAGGACAACAACTTGAGCAACAAGGCATTGCTTATTTTGGATAATGCTCCAGGACACCCGGTTAATTTATCCGAATTGTCTGAAGATGTGGAGATTGAGTATCTTCCCAAAAATACAACAGCTCTGATCCAGCCAATGGATCAGGGTGCAATAGCCACTTTTAAGGCTTATTATTTACGCAGAACTTTTCGTAAACTTATTCACGAAACCGATGGTGAATCTTCGATAAAACAATTTTGGAAAAACTACAGCATCAGAGATGCCGTAGACAACATTAGCGAATCGTGGAAGGAATTAGAATCAACCACAATGAACCATGTTTGGAAAAAGATATGGCCAGAATGCATAAAAACTAATGAGCCTGAAGTTAGTTCTCTTTCTGAAATTCGACAAAACATATTAAACTTAGCAAACAATCTTGGTTTTGAGGATTTGGAAGAAGGTGATTTGGTTGATTTGCTAGATGCTGACAGAGAACCTCTTTCAAACGAGGAACTGATCCAGTTAGAAACAGAAAGAGCACTTGATGAGGAGCCAGACCTAGAGCCTGCTATATGCCAACGGCTAACAGCAAAAAACTTGTCGAATGCGCTTTCTTATTTCGAACAGGGAATAAACATCCTTCTTCAAAATGATCCCGATGTAGAACGCAGTGCTAAAGTGTCTCGAGGAATTAACTCAGCCATTACCTGCTACAAAACACTGCTAAAAGAAGCAGAAAGCAAGGCAAAGCAAGCAACGTTGGACCAATATTTTAAATTGGGTCAATCCTCAATAGCGGAAAATAATGATGGCAGCATATTATAACTCACTGATTTAAACAGTTTTTGACATTTTATTTTGTTTTATTACATATATATCTATGTATACATATGTGCAATTTATATGTTTAGTTTTGAATTTCTGTGTATGTATTATTGTTTTGTATGTACTTTTATTTTATGTAAACATTTTTATAGAAATAAAAATAAAATACTTTATGAACTAAAAACTACATATGTATATTATTTTATAAAAAATTGGAACAGATTCAATTGAATATGTATGGATTTGTATCAAGATAATTGATTCGTTATACGGCTTTTCGCTTTGCGGCCAACTTATTCAGAACGTATCTAAGCCGTAAAGCGAGGTATGGGTGTAATATTCTTTACGAATAAGTGCAATAGTAACGCCTACTACCAAACAGGCCTAATACTTGAAGTGGGGGATACTCTGAGAACTAGAAGTTAGTGGAAGTATATCGTCGAGCACAAAAGCAGATAGACTCGCATAGAAAAGGGTGGATCTGAGAAGAAATAACTAATAAGATTTATTTTTTGTAGTTTTCTTTCTTTGACACATTTATTACTCAAGTATTAAGGTACATTTATTTCAATTAAATATCGTGAATTGCTATAGCAGGCCTAATACTTGGAGTGGGGGATACTCTGAGAACTAGAAGTTAGTGGAAGCATATCGTCGAACACAAAAGCAGATAGACTGGCATAGAAAAGGGTGTATCTGGGAAGAAGTAACTAATAAGATTTATTTTTTTTGTAGTTTTCTTTCTTTGACGTACTTATTACTCAAGTATAAAGATACATTTATTTCAATTAAACATCGTGACTTGCTATAAGAGGCCTAATACTTAGAGTGGGAGATACCCTGAGAACTAGAAGTTAGTGGAAGTATATCTAAGGACACAAAAACAGATAGATTCGCATAGAAAAGGCTGTATCTGAGAAGAAATAACTAATAAGATTTATTTTTTTGTAGTTTTCTTTCTTTGACGTACTTATTACTCAAGTATAAAGATAACATTTATTTCAATTAAATATCGTGACTTGCTATAAGAGGCCTAATACTTAGAGTGGGAGATACCCTGAGAACTAGAAGTTAGTGGAAGTATATCTAAGGACACAAAACAGATAGATTCGCATAGAAAAGGGTGTATCTGAGAAGAAATAACTAATAAGATTTATTTTTTTGTAGTTTTCTTTCTTTGACATACTTATTACTCAAGTATGAAGATACATTTATTTCAATTAAATATCGTGAATTGCTATAACAGGCCTAATACTTGGAGTGGGGGATACCCTGAGATTAGTTAGTGGAAGCATATAGTCGGACACAAAAGCAGATAGACTCTCATAGAAAAAAAGGTGCATCTGAGAAGAAATAACTAACAAGATTTATTTTTTTGTAGTTTTCTTTCTTTGACGTTATTATTACTCAAGTATGAAGATACATTTATTTCAATTAAATATCGTGAATTGCTATAAGAGGCCTAATGCTTGGAGTGGGAGATACCCTGAGAACTAGAAGTTAGTGGAAGCATATAATCGGACACAAAAGCAGATAGACTCTCATAGAAAAGGGTGTATCTGAGAAGAAATAACTAATAAGACTTATTTTTTTTTGTAGTTTATGAAGATACATTTATTTCAATTAAATATCGTGAATTGCTATAGCAATTAGGCACGTGAAAATAAAACTGTAATAATCATTTTAATCTAATTGTAGTTGAAAAATTCCTTTTCATACGGTTTTTTGGTTGGGAACCTTTTTGAAGTATTATTCAGATTCAAAACAAATAATAATTTTGAACGAACAGTAAAAAAAAATGGTATATGTCACAAAACTGAATTTTTAATTTTCCTTTTGCATTATAGTGAGGAAACCTAAGCGTACCACTGAACGACACTTCGCTACCTACCCCCACTCCATGTAGTAGGCCTGAATAATCTAGTCGGCGTTGGCTATAGATATTTTCCCTATTGAAGAATCATCTAAACTAACGTTATTCAAGTTATAAAAATAACAATGTAAAAAGTATCATTCGAAATTAATATTTTATTTTAATTGTAATGTCAAATAAATCATGTTTTTTTTTGTTCCTTTACCCGAATCGCAAACATACAACCACACCGATGCGATGTCGTGTTGTACCACTCGTATATAAATCGCGAGGTCATTAAATTAACCCGCGAATTATAGCAAAACCGCCGCTTTCGAATCGGCGCGCACAACACGAACAGGGCCTAAGGGCTCTAGAGACTTGAGCATGATACCGGCGAACGAGAGCTGAACTTTAACGATCCTGCCGACCCAAACGCAAAAGCCAAGGAAGAACGAACCGCGCGCTTTGTTCGGTTGTGCAACGCCCTAGGGTTTTTCATACACAGTTTTGCCCGGTTCGCTACGTCGATGCACAGAATCGGTACTTATGCAATAGCGACTGAGTGTGATGATGTATGGTAATGACGAAGATACGAAGAAGGTCTCGGGTCTTGCGTCGATTCGATCGGAGGAAGGTGCCTGGCCCCGGGGCGATTCAGAGCTTATTCGTTTTTGGGGATTGCGTAAATTAAAAATGGAAATAAATGTATATACCGAAAGCTATATATGTGTTTGTTTCAATGATTGAGAATTGTGCAATTGGAAATCGGCGTTTAATAAACATGAAAGGGAATGATTTATTTGTTTATTGTGTTATTAATGTCGGGTGTGGTAAAATTATTTCGTTCGTATCGTAATAATATATATGTTGATCGCGATTTAATGATTTGAGATAAATAAAAGTACATATTATCTTTATTCGTAGGCGGCAAACAACAATATAATTAAGAGAAAAAAAAATATTCCCAAGTAATATTCTTAATGAATAAGTGTAATAGCAACGTCTACTAGATAACAGGCCTAATACTTGAAGTGGGATACTCTGAGAACTAGAAGTTAGTGGAAGTATATCGTCGGACACAAAAGCAGATAGACTATATAATAATATATATATATTTTGATCGCGATTTAATGATTTCATAGTTGAATTAAGTTCTTTTGAAAATTAAATATTTTTTTTGTTTATTTTCAGGACGAATTGTAAAACTAACTTTTTGAAAAGTTGCCAGCAATATGCCGAAAGATGGGAAAATAATTATCGTGTGAGTATGTAATGTTTTGCCCATTTAATATTTTCTAAAGTGGAGTTTTTTGCCAGGCCTAACAAATTTGTCAGGTTGTTAAAGGACAAAAATGAAGCGAGTAAATGAGAATATGGCCAAAAAGCAAAAGGTTGTAGTTCAGCCCAAACCTGATTACCTGAAGACAATTAAGATTTCATAAATAATTAGCTCTAGGTTTGGCCATAAAGTGTGGAAGGAAACTAAATCACGGATTATCTTGCAAAAAAAGTGGTCGAAATACGATTCTTAGAGTACGAATCATTTTGCAGGAAAAGCAGCATAACCACACTGAAGAAACTAAAAAATAAAATTGGGCAGAGTTAAATTCAATTATTGAACAATGATTCAAAAACTCTTCTGAGAAGTTAGCTTCAAAAGAGATTTCCAGGATGCACCAACCTGAGTGAGAGATATTCGCATATTAGCAGGGATGCTTTCAGGCAAGCACATCTGAGTAAGTTTGGATTAGCAAAGGAATCTAAATGTAGAATATGTGGGAGGAACAACTCGAGGGCGTTGCACTTGGAAGCTTGTGAAGTCGAAGAAGGAGATTTACCTAAGTTGGGACCTTCTCATATCCTGCAATTTCTAAAATAGGATTGGAAGGCCAACTGTAAAAAAACAGCAAGCATAGGTTGCAATGTAGTATCAACCTACATACACAACCTTCTAAGCAAGTCAAATTTGTTCCTGTTAAAGTGGCTACAATTAAAAAGTTGCTACAAACGTTTTCATGAAATACCATATATTGTTTTTCTTAAAAATCCACACATTATTAAAAATATTGATCAATTTTTAAACATCTCCGATAATAAATATTTTTAATTCAAATTGTAATTTTTTATGGGCACCAAAATTTAAACCAAAAGATTTTAAGACTAAAACGATTCAAGAAGTTGAAATTAGATGCATTGAAAATACAGAAAAGCATACTACCAAATATTTGAATCTTCATGAGGAAGCCGATTTAAGCAAAGATCTTTTCTAAGATGTTCGTAGATATTTAGTTTTCATCTTCAAATAAAAACGTTTTTTTAAATAGCTATATTACATTTCAGCCCATCTGATTGTGCTTATGGGAAACACATGTACAAATAGATACTCTCACTGTCAAGATCGTCTGAAGAATCTAAGCGCAAAGAAAAAAGTTCATTGAACTAAGATTTTTTTACCCCAAAAATTGAGATACGTACTGTGAATACAAATAGGATGAAGAATCATCACTTCCAATGGATTTTGAGAAGCTGGGAAAATATGCCAAAAAGTCATTAGACCTTCCAGAGTAAAAGTGTGGAAAAAACTAGCCCGTGAAACAGTAAAAACTGTACACTATGTCGTTGTTGTATTATTTCACTTAAGGCTTAAGGTATTAACTGGTAGTCGCCATAAAATAGATCTGGCTTTTCAAATAAAAACGTCAAAACTAGTTCTTATATCTTGCCGACTTGCTCTTCAGCAAACAGTTCTCTACATAACTTGACATGGATGTTTTTTTTTTCTCGAAGCAAACGTTGAGGATGACAAATCAAACGTTTTTTCCATGTATCAATGGTATCTTTTAGCTTTTGCCTTTATTAGGCGTTACTATTTGATATTTGCTTATACTCTATTTCGGAATCTATGAATGAATTAGCATATACATACACTTAGTTATTTGCATCAATTCAAAACAACAAGCTCTTTTTACCATCATTACCTTACAGAAACAGCTTTCTAATCTCGTAAAATAAACCCACGTTGGGCGCCAAATCTGAACACTCCTTAAACATTAATAGGTAAATATGGTTATAATAAAAAAAATAACTTTCTTTTTTTTTAATTTTTAGGCATCTTTAAAGAAAAAAATAATAATATAATTGAAAATTAGTGCTTAAACAAACGAAATGATTATTGTGGCTGTTGTTTGTGGACTGTATGGTTGTTTGATACACACATACCTTTCTTGTAACACTTATTTATTTAATAACAAAATAATATGGAAATATTTACAGTGATGTTAAGTGGTCGGACGATAACTACTGATTACAATATGGTTGAACCACTAGTCCCTTGTTATACTGACCACTTTTCCCTTGCTGGGGTTACAAAGTAATTGCGGGTGGTGTACAAAGGGACTCTAGTAGTCGTAAATTACAAAATGACAAGGGTGTCTGTCACACAATTTCTTAGAACTTAAATAACTTAAATCTAAATATGGGGACGTAACAGTGGCTATAGATTTTTTTCGAATTTGCATTATCTTTTGACAAATATTTCAGAAAAGATTTGAAAGGCACAAAGACTGCATCTCGTAAATAATTATTGTAGCTTTTAATGTTTTTTCTTTCTTTTTGATCTAAATGAATTTCTATTGATTGGGGGTGACCAGAATCTAACATCGTTTTAGAAAAATAGATTAGATACCAAACAATAGCATATTAAAAGATTTGAATCAATTGAACAACTCCAAAAAACACTACAACTCCAATAGTCTTATTCCAATGATTTCAATTATTACGACCAAGAAAAAAAAAGTCATTTACCTCCTTTTAGTAACAGTAACCTTACAACTCTATCAAATTTAATATATAAGTACCATAAACAAGATAAAATAATTAAACCACAAGGAAATAAATTTAAATAAACCAACCTCATCTGACATGTTCCAATGCTTACCCATTTTACTCAACCTGGTAAAAATGATAGCTTCCAAACGAGCTTATTATTATTATCATCGATCAATATAATAATAATAACCAAAGCCGTGAAAGCAGGCCGTTTTAATGAAGATATTTTTTTGCAATCTGGCGAACGACCAGTATATGTGCGCATATACGCGCAGGAGAAACGTAAGACCACTTAAATCCGGAACAAAAACGACGAGCGCGAAAAAACGAGATGCACGCTATACGCTCCAAACAGGGAACGAACGAATAAAAAAAAAAATAAATACGGAGAGAGAGAAAAACAAAAAGAAGAAGAAAAAAATGACTTTAAACAGAGGATGAATTGCGGTCCGGATCGAACGGTATTAAACGGCATAATTAATACCTTTTCGAGAAAAAGCGTTTTCGGCGGCAAGAGACAAGCGAGCAAATGCAACCGAAAGAAAATTTAAACGAAAGGAAAAGAGAGAACGTCGACTCATGCGCGGAATCCGGTTTAATTGATTGAGAATTAAGGGTCGAATTTGTAGTCGTGGTGCTGCGGCATGTCTTGCGCTGTTTAGGGATATAACGATCTTGAAGTTTTTTTTTTTTTGGGAAATAAAGAAAAAAACTTGGTGATTAAATAGGCAAGACGAAATAGCAATTTTAATAGTGAGGATTTATATGTACTGACACCCAATTGTTTCAATAGCTCTTACCGACATTTAATGTTATATTGAAAGCTGAATCGGTCAACTGCAGGAAATTCCGGGTTTTCTTCACGTGCGGTTATTGCTATTTTTTTCCTAAAAGTGAGGAAGGAAATTTAGTTGAGTTAGATATAGGGTTTTGCACGATATTGCAACAACCCAACTATATTATGAATACATTCAGTAATTATTATAAAAAAAATGGTTTCCTACCTCAAAGACGCAGTAATAATAATAATAATAATAATAATAATAATAATAATAATAATAATAATATAAGTTTATTGTAATATAACAAAGGATATTACAAGACGTCCATAAAACTAGATACAAAATTAATAGCAATCATACTTTCAATATAACAGAAAATCGTTAATACTATATGGTTCAATTTCACAAAGAAAATGAAACAATCTTGTCCTAAAAGTAGGAAGTGACTTTATCATTTTTAATTCATTTGGCAGTGTATTATAAAACTTGAAGGCAAATATAGGTAATATTTCGTTGAGTTAGTGATAATCTACAAAGAGGATAGTAGTAGTCATGCCTGTTTCTTGTGGAGTAATTGTGTAGTATTGTATTGTGAGAGAAGAGATGTTTGTTTTTAAAAAGAAAAAGTATAGATTGAAATATAAAAATGGCGTATAACGTAAGTAATTTATTTTTCTTGAAAAGATCCCGACATGACTGTGCAGGGTTCAATTTATAAATTATACGCAAAATTTTTTTTGAGTTGAAAATAGTCTGGGCATGTCACTGCTACCTCCCCACAGCACAATTCCATAATTGAGATGAGGATAACAACAACCAAAATGCATTGTGCGAAGAGTGTGTGTGTCAACCAGGTCTCGCAATCGCCTTAATCCAAAACTGATACTGTTTAATTTTTTTACAATGATATCAATATGCTGTGTCCATTTCAAGTGGTCATCTACAGTGAGGCCTAGTAGACGCACTGAACTTCTAACAGAATAAGATACATTATCTATTACAATTTCAGGGGGGTATTTCTGTGATTTGGTTTTAAACAAAATTACTTCTGTTTTACCTTGATTAAGTTTTAAATTGTTCACATGCAACCATTCTGTAAGACTCTGTATGTAATTAGAGCTTGTGCTTGTAATGGCGTTTAGCGTATCACCCGTCACAAGAAGGAGGCATCATTGGCATAGTTAAAAGTCGACAAACTAGAATCCACCATGGGACATTTGACAGCATAGATATCGTTGAAATACAAAATAAAAAAAGGGGGCCCAGAATACTACCCTGGGGAACACCTTTGGTTAGTGTTATCTCCTTTGATCTAAAAGTGCGATTGTTGCTGGGAATTACTACTGACTGACAATACACTTGTAACCAAATTTTAATGTTAGACGAAACAGAAAAATATGTTATTTTAACGCACACTGCATTCGATAAAAAAATATTATTTGCTCCTACAGTTTTTCTATTTCATTTATAAATTTTGTGAACACAAATTTTATGTTGATTTTAAAATCGATTTTTTTGTTGAAATTCCTAATTATGTATTTGATTCGTCCAAAAATAAAACAACAAAAAAGTTTTTGTTAAAGCAATGCATTTATTTTAAATTCTAATTTTCACAAAACCAGAGGCAAAAAAAATAATGTTCATTTTCACAATTCCAAATTCGGCATCTTCATAAAAGATTATTACATATTAAAATTTCAACAGGTAAGTATCAAGTGTGACTCATATACCGCGTTTATTAACACAAAAGACAGCATAAAATTCAAATTGGAAATATAAAAGAAGAATTACCAAACATACAATACCATACAATTACACAACAGCAAAAAAAGGCTCCCATCGTCAGCGTTCTATACCAAGACAAATCGCCGTAAATAAACAGACTTTTGTTCTCGACAATGTTGTACCTTGCCTAAAGTATACGTTGGTTATACCTATATATTCTCTATCTCTCTCGAACACGACATCTAATGAGAATTCATGTAGACGTAGATACATAAGTAAAACTGTTCTGTTAATATCTCAAACCTACGCATTTCGTGCAGGCGACTATATGACTCTGGTTGGGACCATTCTTATTGCTATATCCTATAAGGAGAGAGTTAACGATAGTATATATTACGTAGTTTCGACAACAAATCTCACGCAATGTTACGTTAAATTAAAAATGCGCTAAGTACAGAAATAGAATTTAATGCACCCATAATTTTTAACAAGCATTGCTATGGATATTTAATATTCAATTCATATTGAAATCAGATAACGTAATTATATACCTAATTATAATCCGGAAGAAAGCAAAATAAAAATTCTTTTGAATGACGGCAGTGTCAGTTCAATGCACTCATAAATATCATTAACAAGAGTTTTGCTTGACCCAACACGCCGTCACATGGTGTTTAAGTTCAGCTTTTATGCGTATATAATGTCTCTCGTTAAAGCACCATAATTACTATTTAATACGATGTAAAAGTGAGATAAATCTATCGTCTCTTGTTGCAATTAAATTTGAGATCCATTGTTTCAATGCTTTTACGTTCGAAAAACTGAGATATTGAAAAATATTATTAAGGAAGTATATGTACTTACAAGAATGCAAAAAAGTATCTTAATGAATTATAACATAAACAAATTTGGGAATTATAAAAATCAGCGTATAGTCTGTCCATAGATACAACGATTTTAATAATGGCGTTTACCGGGGATTATCCATCACCCTGCTGCGTCATAAACATTTCTTTTCTGAAGCTCGAGTCCTAATCAATAAGTTAAATCGTTATATCTATAGACGGATTATATTTGTCACAGCAGGTAGTGCATAATCCCTGGTAATGTACATTAGTCAAATCGTACACCTATGGACAGACTATAGAAAAATATTTGTATGAGAACTTTAATTGAAAATCGTGCAAAACTCTTGATCCATAACCACAATATATTTCTAAATAAGAACGAACACAATTTTTGTAAAACGAAGGTAAGCCAGGAAATTTTTGTTAATTAACGATAATTATTTAAATTAAAAATACGTGTCAAAAAACAAGTCACTATTAGCAAACGCGTTTTTCATCTTGCTAATTCTATACCGCGCATGCAAATAGTGGCTGATTATCACATATACTTTTAATTACAAAAACATTGAAATTATTTTATATTAAACAAGAACAAATGTGACAGCTGTCAAAATGATTAAATTTCAAATTATGGTCAGTTAAATCAGATAATTCACTTACGTGTAGCTGCCATGGGTGTTGTGGCATTTTCCGTGTACGCAAGGTTTATTCCTGCACTCGTCCTTATCGTCCTTACACGCTAAGCCTGTAAAACCCGCCGCGCAAGTGCACTTATACGAATCACCGACCGGGGTACAAACGGCACCGTTCAGACAAGGCTGTGAGGCACAGTGATCCTGTTTTTCACAGTGTATTCCTGCAAAGAAAAAGCGAAAGTGTAACATTATCCACTACCAGCAAATCCAACGAAATACATTGACAGAAATAATTGTTTTAAGACCCTGGTTTAGTAATGCTATTTTGTTCTTCATACTACTACACTCTTCCATCCACAAATCGTTGCATGATTTAAAAAACCTTATAAAGAAAATTATCTACTCGTTAACAAGCAAACATAGATGGCAGCACAAAATACTCATAACAAATAAATAGGAACATCAGGTATATTTGAAGAGGATAAATTAAGAATTATGATTCTTCCAGTGATCTGAAGATAGCCGAAACTAGTAATCATATATTAGATATTAAATGAACGAAAGAACGAATTTTTTACTCTTATCTAACCTTTACATATACCATGTGATTCAAAATGTGTGTCGTAAGAAAAAAAACTGTTTTCCGAAAAAAATTATCTATACTTATTACCAATTTTTTGAGCGAAGTTAGCTACATACAAATTTTATACATTAAATGAATTTTCTTGACATTTAACGACATTGGTGTGCGTGTTGTAGTATCTTTCCATTATTTATCTTATAATTTTTTCAAATCGTTTATATTTACATCTAATATCACCAACAATAGTATTTCTGAATACTGTAAGAAAATAAGGGAATTTATCAGTGGTAATAGCTCAACAAACAGGTAAAAAATCAATATTAACATTAAGTGAAATAGTTTATTACATTTTATAATTTTATAGGCTTATCATACACTTCAGCCCAATGAGCTGTCAAAAGAAAGTTACATTTTCATCCCTATAAAGTTTCTAGGGTACAGGAATTATTACCATTAGATCACGATAGGCGATTGGAATACTGTCATTGGTTTAATAACAATTTAAGGGACGATGACTTGCTAAACAAATCATTTTTCTCGGATGAAGCCTGGTTTTATCTAACAGACTATATCAATTTACAAAACTATTGTATCTGGTCTGCAGAAAATCCACACGAATTTCGAGAAACGCAATTGCATCCCGTAAAAGTTGGAGTTTGGTTAGCTATGTCCAGGCAACGAATAATAGGGCAATTTTCTTCGAGGAAACTGTAACAGCCAACGTTACCAACAGATGTTGGAATTGTTTATTGCAGAGTTACAAGAAAATGAGCTTGAAGTAGGTTATTTTCAGCACGATAATGCTCCAGCACAATCCTGCTCGACAACCTGCCAATATCTTCAACAGTTTTTTGCTGACAGGTTCGTTAGAGCACAAAGATGGCCACCAAGATCGCCTGATCTAACCCTATTAGATTACTTCATGTTCGGCTATCTAAAAAATAGGATCTATAGAAACCGCATGCATACCATAGAAGAACTGAGAGATGCAGTTTTGTCACTTAATAATTATACTAATTGTATGTTATAATTTAAAGTAATAAATAAATTTAGTTAAACACCAGTTAGTACTGAATTGTAAAATCATAATTTAGTAAAGTTAAATTAATTACATTTCATTTTTACAAGCAGAAACACCAATCCATAGTCGTTTATATAATGCGAGTTCAAATATAAGTTACGTTTTCCTTATTTATGACAGATCCGTTTACTTTCTTATGTTTCAACACTGACTTAGTTCAAACCTTCATTACAAACATGCGGCATATACCGACACCCTGTTACTATCTATAGGAGCGGAATTGACAATCATTTTGAATCTCTGTGTATAGCGTTCATTGGATACTTAGAATATAAGAATATAATATAATTATGATTCTATTGAAAAGTGAACAATTTCTTTGAGTTGAAAAGTATATTATTTTTTCTCGACTTCATGTAATTAATAGCAAAAGAATCGTCCGTCAGAAAGGATTTAAATGTATCTATTAATATAACCTTGAAAGTAAATATTACTAGGAGTATGGCTCCTGATCAAAATCGAACTACGCTATTAATTAAAACTGATATCTCTCCCAATTAATCTAAATCTAATAAGAAGAACAAACGCAGCACACACAATTATTCTCAGCGTGTGTTCGTAGTATCACTGACGTATGGAGTAAGAGTAGAGAATTGTCCTTTTAGAAATAATTAATGCCGAAAACGGTGATTGAAGATACGAGATTAAAAAGGAATGCAGATAGATTTTTAATGTTTGTTACCCCCCACCATATCAATAGATGTAAACTAATAAGGAAATGAAGAAGACGTTGAGGAATCAGATAAAATGAAATGGTAACATATTGCGTCAAGGTTAATTGAAAGAATTAAAGCTTTTGAAGTTATGAATTCGTTTGTACAATTTCTCTATGTTACACCGACATAGAAATTTTTTTTTTTTTTTTTTTTTCGAAACAAAATACTCGTGAGCATAAACGGGTTAATTATTATAATAAAATACCTAACTTTGATAGGTACTTCCACAGTTGAATACATTTTCCCCGCCTAAATCCTGCATCCACGACCATTTAAGAAACAAGATCAACAAATCACGTTTTACAATCGTGCAGATGTCTCCCCCGGGCACCTGAGGCGGGATATCGTAATATTTCAATAAGTACAGTATGGAGAACCGACACAAGACGCCAGCGCAACATTTACCAGAACCATTAGCGACTGCCCGCTGAGCGAATAATATAAAGAAACAATCGAGACTCTGTGTAAGCCATGTATAGCCGGGCCCATAATTGAGGACGTGCCACAACAGACGCTGTGCGAAATCTCTTCGGGCGGGAAAGGCCCTAGGGGAGTAAGTGAAATGGGCTCCTTTTCTTCGGCGTTGAAGAGAAGAAAAATGAGCTGCCCGTAATGGAATCCATCACTAATGAATGAGTAATACGTGGTGGAGATGGATGAGTGTTGTTCGTATGGAGCTTTTGAGCAAAGATGAGGTATCTGCTTGCTTTGGGCGTATGGTAATTATTATTCTTTTACGTTGGGTGGAAAAGCTATTACATGTGTTAATGTGCTGGATAGGATTTGCTGTTAAATACTGTAAAATTTCCTGGTAATATTCTCAAACAGGATATTAAAATTGTTTTAGGTATAATGGCTTATCTCTGATTCATGCAAATTCGATACTAACAAGGGAACGTGGTAGGTTCTGATGAAATTTTATCGTTTGTAGATTTCATTAAGTGTTACTCAAGGATACTCCCAAATGGTCGAACCTTAAGGGGTGCAATTTAACTTTGAAATCATAACTTTTAAATGGGGAGAAATAAAAAAAAATGAGAGATACTTTGTTAGAGTTCAAAAATGGTCTATTGGGTGAGCAGTCAATTTACAACAAAAGATCATTCCATTTTTACTGTCTAAGCTTTCGCAAATTTATTTTTTTGCTTCATCGGGGACATTTTAAAAATCCTTAGATACAAGAATGTGAGAATAAATAATAAATTACTCCCAAATGGCCGAACTTTAAGGGGTGCAATTTAACTTTGAAATCATAACTTTTAAATGGGGAGAAATACAAAAAAAAATGAGAAATACTTTGTTAGAGTTCAAAAATGGTCTATTGGGTGAGCAGTCAATTTACAACAAAAGATCATTCCATTTTTACTGTCTAAGCTTTCGCAAATTTATTTTTTTGCTTCATCGGGACATTTTAAAAATCCTTAGATGCGAGTAAGAATGTGAGATAAATAATAAATTACTTACAATTAGGAGTATTATTTGACAAACAGTTAAAACTGAATCCTGTTATAAAATATATTTGAAACTCCTTTTCTATCCTCCACCATTTAAAAGTTATTTTGGATAAAGGAACTTTAGGTCGAATTTTAAAGTCAAATTGCACTCCCTAAAGTTTCGAAGTTCCGCTGTAACAGACAGTGTTGCCAACTTGGTGAATTTTCCACTAAATCTGGTGTATTGAAAGCACGTCTGGTGTACACAAATCATATTCTAGTGGCTAGCGAAAAGTTTAGTGGATTTTTTTAATTTTAGTAATAAATCTAATGAGTTCATTTAACACGAAGACTAAATTACGTGTACATACATATATATGTAAATAAATAAATTAAGTAATAAAATAAATAAGGATATTGTTAAGATTTTATAAAACACGTTTATAGTTGTACAGTGGAACCTCGTCAACTCGGATCACTTGGGACCAGAGCTGATCCAGGTTAACGAAAATTTGGGTTACACGGACACTAGGGTAAAAAAAAATAAAAATAAGATAAGTACCAGAAAAATGTTCATTTCTTAGATAAACAAATACACGCACAAAACAAACCGAACAATTATATTTTCAAACTCATTTTAAACAATAAGGACAAAACTATTTGATACAATGCCCATTTCTAAAAAAAAAAAATCGTCAAAATTGATCCGGGTTATCTGGATGTCCGGGTTTACGGGGTCCAACTTAACGAGGTTCCACTGTATATTGTTGTAAATTATTAATATTTGACGACTACCTAATAAGTGCTGTATTAAATTCATATAAGTATAATAGGGAGAATAAAATGTAATTTGTGTAATAGGTTTTTAAAAGTAACATTGTGCGAATTATAATAAATAAAAAATTAAATAAAAATAAAAGAGATTTATAGTAGAAAAACTATTAATTACATAAATATATAATTATTTTTTTTGCTTTTCTTAAAATACTTTATAAAGTAATTACTTTACTAATTCTAGTGATTTTCTGGTGGAATTATAATCCGGATCTAGTGAAATATGTCTTCTGTTAATTGGCAACGCTGGTAACAGAGGTTACCCTAGTGTAACACACCATGGAGTCTACAAACTGACAGAATTTCATTAGAATCTGCGATCCCCCCCTTAGCAGGATAAAAACCATTTACATCGATGACTAACAAAATCGCTAAATTATTTTTTTTGAGGATCTCTCTCTTACCTGTATATCCGGAGGCGCACGAACATTGGTAGGATTCCAGCGACTTCAAGGAGCAGGTACCGCCGTTCAGACACGGCCGGCTGTCGCACGAGTTCGCTATTCGGATCTCGCATAGGGACGCGCTAAAACCGAGCGGACAGACGCACGTGAAACTCGGCGACGTCCCAGGCGAGACGCGAACTTGGCACGAGCCACCGTTCTGGCAGCGGGCTCCTGTGTGGCACGGATTACTGTGCTGACAGTACTCGCCTACGTATTTCGACGAACAACTGCAAAAAAAAAAGAAAAAAATGCAATAAACAAAAGGAATTATAAGAGAAATGTTTGACAGCTGTCAAATACTAAAGTATGTAGATCAATTTTAACATACCGAGTGTAACAATTAATAAAATTATGACAGATAATGAACTAGTTTATTTTTCAGTAATAGTAGTAATATCAAAGTAAAAACAACGAAAAAGTTACTTAAATATACCATAAACTACTGTGACACCTGTCAAAATGACAGACATAGTCACGTAACACAGAATTTTAACATATAACTAGATACAAGATAAAAAATAATAAAGAAATTAATAAAAGAAAAACAAGTTTGGTACCTGTCAAAAACAAAATATCCGAATAAATTTTAGCATACAAAATAATAAAAAGGCCCAATTAAGAAGATTAAAGTAACAAGAAAGCTTATTTTGACTGGGGTGGAATCAAAACAAACAAAAATATTGAAAAAGTTGCTCAGACTAGGAAACGAAAATATAATTGGAAGGTGATATTTTCAACCAACATCCACAAATAAACGCAAAAAAAGCGGCATTACAAAAACGATTGTTGCCAAAAATCAAAGCATCTGTATTAATTTTAACATACTAATGATCAAATAATTAAAGGCGGGTGGTAAGCAACTTAAAATCACACTAACAAGTCATGGAAACGCTACTCGTCATTAAAATTACTAGCAATGTTTATATTAGTGAACAGAGATCTAAATTTATAATCTATAATATTTCATAAAATTACTTTGTCAGCTGGCAAAATGGTGGATACTTCAGTGTGTCACGGTATTTAAAAAAAAATGCAAAGAAAATCAAAAAATTAAAGAAGTTAATTTAACAGCTGTCAAAAACCAAAGTACTTAACATTAATTTTAGCATACCAATAACAAAATAATCAAAGCCCTATGCCTATGAGTAATAATAAGAAAAAGTTATTTGTCATTAATACTACCTTCTAGTCATATTTAGGTATTAGCGAATCAAAATATACCAGAAATAACTTTGACAGCTGTAAAAATTGTAATATAATGCATGAGCTCTTAATGACCATGTACGTGGTCATAAGGGCTAAAAAATAGTAAATGAGGTACGTTAATTAAAAAAAAAAATTGGGCAGATGTCAAAAACCACAATCTGTACTAATTTTGACACCACACATTGGAAACTGGTTCATAGAATCAACTATTTATATTAGATAATGACGTAAAATCAAATAAAAGAATAACGAAAAAGTTATTTGTAAGTGGTATTACTAGCAAGGCTTATATTTACTATCGAACAAAAATATATGATTAATTGCTTTGACAGCTGTCAAAAAGGTCGGTACATTCATATATGAAGGGTGCACGGGAATAACAATCAAAGTCCGTATTCATACATTAAAAGATAAATGAATTTTAAAGTTTGTGACTTAGGTTCAAAACAAAACTACATTATAGCAACTTTTTCTACGGACTACGACCGTTTTTGAAACAGTTTGAACGCGCATTATTATAATACTCAGAATTTCCTATAAAATACCCTTATCTCATTTTCACAAAAAAAAGGGACTTTGATCGTTATTCCCGTGCACCCTTCATATATGATAGGGGATTTTCACGAAAAACTGCATGAGAAAGATTTTAAAAAATCTATCAATGAATGAGTTTAAAAAAAAGTTTGACAGCTGTTAGAAAGCAAAGCATTTGCATCATTTTTAGCGTTCTACTGATAAAATCATGAAAGCCGTTTAATAATAATAAAATAATTTATGGGACGCGGAATTTCAACTAAAAAAATAAAACAAAAGACATCAAAAGTTTGACAGCTGACAAAAAACCAAAGAATCTGGATCAATTTTGGTACATCAATAACCAAATGATGTGATGTAAAATCTAACTAAAAAAGGTCACAAAAACGCTACTTGTCATTAATATTACTAGTATAATTTATACTGTTCAAAAATATATCTTATAAATCACTTCGACAGCTGTTAAAATGACAGATACATGTAAAATGCAATTTAAACGAAAAACTATAACAAAGAGAAGCAACTCTTTTTTTTTAATTTCATTCCTATATTTAAGTAAATATATAAATGAAATTGAAAAAAAAAAAGTTTGACAGCTGTCAAAAATCGAAATATCTGCATCAGCTTTAACATATCAATAAGGAACAATGAAAGCAGCTTAATCACTTGTTTTTAGGTGGTGACGTAAAATCAAATAGTTAGGGAATGAAAATGTGCTACAAAGAACTTTGATAACTGTCAAAATCATATGTGAGCATGGAATTTCCACGAATATCTATAAGAAAAGACAAACTGGTGACTAAATAAAGCAAATTAATTAGCATATTATGACAAATCACAAAAATCAAATTACGTTTGCATACATTAAAGAAAAAATAGATTCGAAGTGTTTATTTTTATACGATGTGCATTTATAAGCGTAGATAACTGTACAAATGGAGATCCTAGCATATCTAGAACCAAATGATTCGTTACAAAACTAGTACCAGAGTACCGGAAGCGAAGATATAACACGACAAAAGCCACATTGGGTCGCATATTTCGAAACGTTCGCATAGCATCTGTTCCACACGCCCGTAGAGAGGGAGAGAACAACCGTTTTAATCGTACGTCGTATTCTGTCGTCTCACGAATGAATAATGACGCAATCGCGAGCGGAAACTATCGTCGAGTCGAGTTTGTTAACTGTATTGTCGCAAAATAATAATTTATTAAGTAGAGAATACGCGAAACGGAAAAAAATGATTTATTTTTCGCAAACTGTATCGTGGATATCCATATCAAATTGATTATTGTGAGATGATAGATAGTAGCGTCTTGTCTGTAAGACGCAGTCACAATTATAACCATGTATTATGCAAGGCGAAAGATTGTTTAGAAGACTAGTTGTTGTTGTGTTCGGAAAGGTAGGTAATTAATCTAAATCAAAGTTGCTCGACCTCATTATACCGAGATGGATTTGGCGGTTTTAGTTCTTTAAGCGAGAAAATCTGTCACGATGACTGATTAATTGTGTAAATTGGCTTCTGTGTTCTAACGCTTGGTGACGGCTGGGCTATTCGAGTTATCTTTGTGTGGACTTTCAGCACGTTCTTAAGATGAAAGATACTCTGTGGAGTCTATGGTATTTCATTGGATGCCTTAGAAATGCTGTGGGTAAGGAACTAATATATTCTGTAAGTCGTTTCAAAGAAAGGACTAGCATAATTTGGTCTTGCAAACGGATGAGGTGTCTGCTAAGTCTAAAAAAGTGTAGGGGAGACTGGGACACATTCGGACATTTTGAAATTACTCCTTAAACATGGTCTTAGTTCAAAACCAAGCTTACGTCAAGTCGCTAGTGAGACGTGCTATTGTGTATCGAAAGTTTGCTTATTTAGAGCAATTAAAAATGTTATTTACTGAAGAAAAATTGGTTATTAAGATCCTGTAATTTGAGTAAAAAAGTATTTGAGGTAAATAGCATAAGCTTTCCCGGTTTTATTTTTTTAAATGAGCTTCCTAGCAATTATATATCATGAAATACCGTTAAATAATCTATAATTGCATAGCAGGTTGGTAGCACCTAACATTCAGGGAATTAATTTTTATCATTTTGAAGAAAAAATGTGCATATGGGGTACATTAGGACAATTAAGCTGAGGCACGTTCGGATTGTTCGAACTTGCCCCATTGGAAACTGTTACTAATTAATATTATATTTGTTCATAGAAAATGGTCCGCACCTACGTAAAAAAACTAACTGATATCGTCTCCAAGCTTCCTCAACCAACTAACATTGAAGGAACCGCTAAACAGTAACAATATAGTTGGCTAGTATCGCTTTTTATTTGTTTGTATTTGTTACACAATAGAAAAAAAAAAACTTTGTGCGGCGTACTATGGCCTCAGAAACTTGAAGACTGCAGTCGGTGTGGGCGCCTTGCGTATGTTTTACTTTTCATATGCTGAATCGCGATTACGATATGCAATTGTTTCTGGGGATCGGCGCCTTGGGCAAAAGATTGCTTATTTCATCAAAAGCGCCTAATAAAGATGCATGATGGGAGCATCGACTAGAGAATCATGTCGACCATTATTTAAACAATTAAAAATCATGCCTCTGGGGTCACTGTACTTGTATGAGCTTTTACTCTTTTATAAACGTCACGAAAGCCAATTTGTTAAAAATAAAGATATTTATAATCTTATCAACAACACGTTCAAGAAATCAACTAAGTGTACCAGCTCATAAACATCACTATATGAACGTAGCCATACTATAGGTGTGTAACTTGTTTTAATGCACTACCTGATGTATAAGACCAGCCGGTCTCTAAATGCATTAAAAAAATGTTAAAATCATTTATCTATGAGTATTGTTTTTATACTATTGAGGAATTTATAAACCGCCAACAATTAGAACTATAGGTGCAGTTCGATTTCGATTCATAGAGGTTACTTAATGTCCATTATTTCCTTTCTCTCTCCTAAAATCGTAGGAAAGCGTATGTGAATTGTGTTATTTACTGACAATGTCTATGTTGTTTACAACTTATGACAAATAAAATATAAATTATTATTTGAAATTTTAAAAACTGTGATTAAAAGAGTTGTTTATCAATGTTTTTGTGTTGAATTTAGCTATGTACGAATATGCCTCACGTGTTATCAGGAAGTGCTTCAGTATAAGGCAGATTCGGACAAATGCTATTTTGGAAAAAAAAAGGCATATTCTGGAAAAAACCATGCAACATTATCGTATTTCTTATATAGTATCTCATACAAAAATGTGTACGTATTAATGTGTAAATGAGAAACTTTCCATGGCCCATTCGATAACAATATAATCCGTTTTTAAAGTTTAGTGTCCGAACGTGCCCCACTCTCCCCTACAGACAGGCAGTAACAAATCGTTGTAGATGATGGTGCAATTCCATTTTACACAAGAATCTCTGTAACATTGCACTGAGAGAGAAGAAAAATATTTAATGTAGTAAATCTCTGCGTCATAATGAATAAGCAATGTATAAAAAAACTTATATAACTTGAGTTTATAAAAGATCATAGTTACTTTTATGACATGTTGAGAGAGCATTGATTTTCAAATGCTGCAACTTATCTTCATCCCAGATAGTTATAGACATATGTATGCTTAATATGCATGGAAAACAACAGCACCATCTATTTTTCAATAGAGCAATGTAATTATATATTTCTTGTCGGTAATGTAGATATGCATAAATATGTATTTTATTAATGCTGCTGGATAAGTAAGTGATTAAATCAGTGTCAATGTACGTTATACATGTCTAACAAGCTATGTTTGGTTCAAATTAACACTTACATACATATTTATCACTCCGAATTCTATTTTGCATATTTTTAGGTTATAAATTACAGTATCGCAACGCACATACACCTTTAAACATAAAAATAGCATTATATAATGTTATACCATATCATCAAATACTTCTACCGTCTAGTGGGTCATGGAATTTTTCTTCTTGTGTCAATCAACTGTCATATATTACTCGAAAATTTGGAAATTCCTCTGTACGTGGCTGCAAAGCGTGCAACCATTCTGCAATTACTAATTTTACACCATTTCTAAAGAATGATTCGATAATAAAAACTTGTTTCAAACAGCAAATACAAAAACTAACTTATTTATTATAACCCTATGTGTGCTATTGCATTACTTTCACTATTTAACGGTAATATAAATGTCTGCTTAGAGTGCATTCACCAACTGATATCAGTTCTTGTATAAAACACATTTTAGTTTTAATTAAGATTTTGAAATTTCACTTAATTAAAACCTCCTGGCATTAGTTCATTCGCCGCCTTTTCTTTAACACAGAATCCCCTGCTCAGTATCTTCTCAATCGATACCATCGTGTTCTGTTATATATTTAATCTGAAATAAATTGGCTCCTCGCGGTTTATGGTTTAAACGTTGTGTTAGCACTATCACGACTGCTGTTCTTGCTGTGCTGTCTTGTGTGCTATGTATTCACAGCCATTATCATATTTTACATCGACCGCTACTCTCACTCTATTCTTTCGTAATTAGCTGCGATAGTTGATTCCCGGCATTAGAGGCGTGAAAATATACATTTTAAGACACGTTAAAGGAATATATAAATGAATTAAATCTGAGATATAGATTCTGGAGCACAAGCCCATAAAACGGTTTAGTTAACATATCGAATTGTTGCAAGTATTAGTCTGTTTATCAAGTAACCTGATGGAAATTGGGCAGCTTGGAGTTCTGGGTTCTAAATAAAACTTTAAAGCCAATCAAACGGCTTTTTTTATTTATTGATGAAAAATAATAATGTTTATTAACACGCCAGAAATAATAAATATTGCATATGATCCTTATACATTAAAAATAATATGAAACATTCAAGCAGGTATCATTTAATAACATTAGCTAAAAAAAAGGCCCCTCTAAAAATATCTTCTCGTCATATATAAAGGTGTCCTTTTTCTAAATGAACACAGGCATATATATGAGGTTAATTAAAATTTAATTATACCAGCTTAATAGCCTCTCCTACAGAGCATTGACGCATAAATTACAATCCTAGGCGCAAGAGCTGGACGCATGAAATATTACAGGTATAAAAATTTGAATAGCCCATCCGCCTGCATAGGTAATGTTACCTCTTCTCTTATATAGGGATATTATGTTATAGAAACGTTTATTATTAACTGATGTGTAGGTATATATATAGCCGGCGTTAAAGCATTTTTCTTCGCGTGTATATGGATACTGTATACAAGAAGCTGTTTATTAATTAGTTTAAGTATTAAGTTAGATTATTATTCTATTATATTAGAACTAATGACGTTGAAATTATGTAAATATTTACACAACGGTTATATAAGTAACCAAAATGTTTTAAGAATGAAATTTTACCAGTTCTCACACGCTAATTAATCCTATCTTTCCAACTCACTAAATTCTTGCAAAATATCGCTTATATAGACACCACAGTTAATGTAGTGTTAGAAAACTGGTTCTACATATATAACCACTAAGACTTAGGAATTAGAATTTCTGCTAGATTTCATAGAGTTCGTGCTAGCGGTAAGTAGGTAAAATGGTTTCCGAGAGCTGTTTCCGATGTCTCGGCGCGATAATGCTATTTCTTGGGCGTTTACGCTAATGTGACAGATGTTCTACTTTACAACTTTACATTTGCACTTTAGACTGCTTGTGTAATAAAAATAAAAGATATTGAGAACACCATTTGTAGAATTTCTATTCTATTAGCAGGAAAAACATGCATTTTTATCTAAGCAAGAGGGTGAACTAGCGTATATAGTATTCTGAAGATTTATTTATTTATTTATTCTGAAGTTTTTCGCAAATAATCCTGTAATCTTGTTTTTTACATTTCTTTGTTAACACACCTTCATTGAAAGTACATATGACAACATAGTACAGTGAATGCAGTTTTTAATATTAATAATATCAGAATTGGAAGAGATGTAGCTAATACATTTAATAACATATCGTAAAGATGGGAAGAAGAAGGAAGTATTGAAAGAAAAGAAAGTTCTGTAAGGTCAAGAAAATCAAATGATGAACAAGATGAATTATTAGTAAATTAATTAAGACAGAATCCTTTCAAAACAGCAAGAAATTCCGTTTATAAAACCCAATTTCCTGCAACATAGTCTACAGCATTCTGCTGAATTGAAAAAGGAGTTATTGTCAGAAGAAAACAGTCTCGAATTTTATTTACTATATTAACCGTGAATTTAATTTTCGGATGAAAAAATCTTCCAGTCTAGCCACGATGGTCACGTGCGTGTTTTTCATCCAAGTAATAGCAAAGGTGTGATGAAAAATATGTGACTCTGCCAATTAGATCTGGAAAATTTTCAGTTAATGTCTGGGCATAGATCTGTGCACGCGGTGCGGAAGTTGCATGGCATTTGAAGGTCAGCTAAACTCACAAAGATATCTAGAAGTTTTAGAAAATGTTGAAATTGTTGAAAAACTACACTAAAAGTAATAAACTGATACCTATTATATGTATTGCTGTAAGCATAAGCTGCAGCTGAGCATAGCCCAATCTCATAGCGAAAGTGAGGGGAGGGAAGGTTGGAATGGTAACGGACAAAAAAACAATAAACTAAAAATTGTATTATCAATGCCCTGTTACATTTAAAGTCAGTAAAATTTTATTTTGAATTACTTTTCCTAGTAAGTAGGTACCAATATTTCATTTATGTTATATGTTAATTAGTTAGTAGGCCAGTAGTACTGGCCTGTAGTAGTAAATACGCTAAACATATTCTACGAGTACAGAAATTGTCGTGAAGATGGCGCTTCTTCTATTTCACTACATTAGCTACCCATACTCAGTATAAGTCTTCTACGTGATGGCAGACATAACAATCAAATATTTATTACTTGCCAGATAAATATTTCTTAGAAACTGTTATGAAAATAGTGTCCCATTGCATAGGCACCCTTGATTTTTTTGATACCGAATTATTATAAGTTATATTTTTTCATGAGGAAAACATTTATTACGCAAATTACTATTTGTCTCAATTAATTTTTTTCTATAATAAATATTTCTGTACTTTTATTTAAAAGAATAATTTAAGATTAATGCATATTTATTAACGACAAAGAAATCTTTTTCTCAATGTAGAAAAAGTTACATTAAATTACAGTATAAGTGCATAGACTTTACCATTTGTTAAGGGTACATTTTATACTGCTGTTTACACTAAGTAGCTAGTGTACTTCTAGTGTTAAATGGTGTAAAAAAATTCTAAATGTGCATATTGCAACAAGGAATAACAGCCCTGTGCACACTGCCAGAGTCATTATTCAGTGGTTTACCGATAGAAATATCGAATTATTACCTTGGCCATCACGTAGCCCAGATTTAAACCCTATTCATTCATTTCAGTCATTCAAGTTAGGGTGGGCACTTGATGTCCGGGCACTTGAGCTTGGTGCTCATTGTACCATCCCTATTGATTCTCTTATTTCCACTCGAGCAGCTTTGTGTTCTCTTATAAAGCTCAGTATCTGCCCAGTGGAACTTGAAGACCTTCGAGGGCTCCAATAGATCTCTCCCGAAATATTTCTGCCTGAGTACCTTCAGTTCCTCACATGTGCAGATTACATGTAAACTCGTTTCCTCCTGTAGTTCGCATCTTCTACACCACGGTTCGCTTACACGGCCTGTGTTGTATAGATGCTTTTTCAGAGGACAGTGTCCAGTTACCAACCCAGTAATGGTTTTAACTTCTTTCTTACTGCGCTTGAGTAGGTTATCAGAGAAACTACCATCCCCATCCCCTATCAGCGTTTTGGTATGGAATTGACCTTCAGTCGACCTCCATTTCTTTGTACTTTCTTTTATCTAACCAGGTCCAGATCTCCCTTCTTGCGGAATCCTTAGTAATCCCACATACGGGCTCTGGACCCATGAAGTGTCTCTTAGAGCCCTCCTTGTCTAGTTCATCGGCTATTACGTTCCCCTTTATATCCTCATGCTCCGGCACCCAAATCAGAGACACCGTGTTGTCTCGTGCCAGTGCATTGAGGGATTTAAACCCTATTGAAAACGTTTGGGGTTTGATGGTAAAACACATTTACAACAAAAAAAATTCGTAGTGCACATTGTCCATAAAAAATAGTTGAATTTCTAAATATATCGGGGTTAGCTGCATTTTAAACCATTGTCAAACCAAAAAATCATAGTTTATCTCATCATGGTAATCTCAACCCTTTGTTTTGGATTTAAATAAAACCTCTAACACTCCATCAAAGAATCCACTTTAAGAACTTGCTGCACATGAAAAGCATCCTTCTGACTTTTTCCAATATGCGACAATTCACTAAATAACTTCCTTTTTATAATTTTTATGGCTCGTTTAAAACTAAATCGTACCTTCTTCGATGTTTAATAGAACGAAGACAATACCAATAAAGTTTTATCGTGGCGTTACACGGAGCAGTTGGCTCTGAACTGAATTACGCGATCTCAACGCTGGTCGATAATAATCCGTTTTTCTTCAGTCCGGGTCTTTCATCGCTTCCATTTTGGTAAAGCCCGATCAATCACTGCGAGCGGTAGGAAAACAGTTTTTCTTTCGCTATATACACAGTACACGTTGCCAGGTAAGTGCATAACCAGCCGTCCTCTGTATATGTACTTGCGTACTTGTATAAAACGCTAAACTTAATGTTGCCTCGTCCGTCTGTTAATCGTTAAGTCGCTGTTGCCTCCAGCGCAGCAACAAGTGATCGATATTATCCACGAGATAAGAATCGCTGATATTCCTTTAAAGTCGATGAAAGTCGAGTTGTCATCGATGTCCATTGAGTACTAATTCTGTTGCTATTTTCTGTGTATGTATAGAGTATCGTCTTTCTTCTTTCTGGTTTTGTAATAAATGTGGGTACCTTAGTAGCAAAATTTAAATTTCCCGCAATTATTTTTAGTAACTTCAACATTGAAACACCAAATTACCAATAATTTTGTATTAGATTACTACTAGTTACTTTGATGTCTTTCTGTTGAAGTTACTAAAAATAATTGCGGGAAATTTAAATTTTTCCTACTAGGGTATTATACATACATATAATGATATTTGCATGTATCAAATTCAGTGTAAGTCATATAACTCCATTTTCATTTAATACCTTTTGAAATAAATATTCTTTTTTGCTATCGAGATAATTTTAATTTTTTTAAAGGAAAAAATGGATTTCAAATAAAGCGAATAAAGTTTTTTTTTATGTGAAATATGTTTTTAAAAATATCTATTGCTCTATAAAAGAACATTCTTTCTCACTATAAATAACTCTAAAACAATAAAAAAGCTATTTAACATAAAAAAATCAGTTACCCAACCACATCACCGTTCAGTTAAAAGAACGATAAATCAATCAAATCAATGATCGATTATAATTTTTGAAACTTTTTCTGTACCAATCTCTCTTTCTGTTGATTGCAGCAATTACTTCTGTGCGCGGCACAACAAAAAAAAGACGTTCGTGATTTTCAACTCTCTCCCGATATCTGATCTTGAACATGTATTATATACAGGCTATTCCACGTAAGTGGTTCATTAAAAGTTATGATGTTCTATTATTTATTTATATTTGAGATTTTGACACCATTATCTGTTCGATTGGAACTACAAATGTGAAATACCTTAATTAAAATATCACTTCACGGTTGACCGGAAATCGACTTTATTATAATCAAATATTAATCAACTTTATTATTTTAAATATAGAATCATCTAATTTTTTATTCATTTTTGGATTCTACGAGCATAAATACGTCACTCTTCATTAGCTATTTTTATAGCTACATGTAGCCGTTTTTGAGTTATTTAAGATTTTTTGGTCATAATCATTGCCTCATTCTGAAATTAATATCTCGGTTAATACTGCAAGTAGAAACTCCAAATTTGCTATGTTATGAATGTAGATATAACCCTAAGAAACAGTACGCACACTTTACATTCTAACATACAGGGTGTTCAAAACTGAGGAACAAAGTGACATATTTTCAAATGCAGAAAACTCAGTTTTTTTTTTAAATAGAACATCCTGTATTTTAATTCGAAATTAGGAAGTAACTATCATCCCTGTTGAAGTTGGCTGCTGTGAAGCAATGCTAAATTTGCAGTTTTCAGAGGTTGGTAAAAAACAAAAACGTAGTTCAAGCTGGTTCGAGTATGCAGTAGATGTATGTTGTAAGACTTGTCATACTTTTTCACTGTTTTCAATTAAAACTAGAAATAAAAGACACAAAAACGGCCTGTTCTTATGTTCCGCTAACCTAGAATCATCAATCCCCTATCATTTCATATCAGCATTCCCTAATACACCTATCTTGAATAGATTTTGAGATATAAGCGACTTTTTGTCTGTTTTCGCATTGTTTCACGAGTTAAGTATATGCTTCATTCGTTTTAACCATAGCTGATGGTAACTAACTTAGTTTCATCAACTGCGCACCAAAAATAAAAGAACTTTCCATAGGTGCAAGAAATTTATATATAGGGTGGTTTTTAAAGAGGAGTTATAAAAAAATTCATTAACAGTTTTTTTTTTTTTTGGTTTGTGATGCTTCAACAACTTCTCAAATTTTATCCTTTATTTCAAAACCACCGTGTACATAAATTTTTGCACCTACACTGTAAAAAAAGTTGCCTACAATTTTACAGGTAAATTTGCTTCATAAGGTAAAATTTCTACCATCTAGTAAATTTCACATGCTGATGTATTTTCAAAGATTGTACTGTACAATTCGTATGTAATATTTATATGAACTGTATATTTGCCGAACGCGTACAGTTAAATAACCTAATAACCAATCACATTGCGGCGTATTCAAGTAAAAATAAATATAAAAGATCCTCAAATTTTTACCCAAATTTAAATACCCAAAAAAATTGTCAATTTTACACTTTTAAGTAAATTTTGATAGCAAACATAAAATTGTACATGTTTTTTTCCTGTATTTTGCTGTCGAATTTTTATTACATCTTAACTTACATGAAAAAGCTATAAATTTTACCGAATTTTTTTCCATGTTAAATATCCTAGAAAAACATGTAAAACAAAATTTACATGATTTATTGTGGTAATTCACAACGTTTTACATGTATATTCCTGATTTACCATGGCAAAATTACTGTAATTTTTTACAGTGTATGTAAAGTTATCTTCTTTTTGGCGTGTTATTGCTGAAAAGAACTTGGGTACAGTTATGATCAAAAATAGATGTGTGTATAACGATGTGGTAGCATATCTGAAAGTAAGTATGGGTCCTAAAACAATGAGAAATCACATTTCTGTCATTTAAAATATATGTACTTAAATCTCTATTTTATGCCTAAAACATCTCGTAAGGCTGTTTTACATCTAGCCATTTATTGGCCAATTTAAAATTTTACGTGTATAACACGGATTAAATACGTGTTATATACGTAAAATTTTAAATTGGCCAATAAATGGCTAGGTGTAAAACCGCCTTAAGAGATGTTTTAGGCATAAAATAGAGATGTAAATACATATATTTTAAATGACAGAAATGTGATTTAATAAATTTAAATTAAATTTTAATAAATAAAGGCCGTTTTACACCTAGCTATTTATTGGCCAATTTAAAATTTTACGTATATAACACGTATTTAATCCGTGTTATACACGTAAAATTTTAAATTGGCCAATAAATGGCTAGGTGTAAAATGGCTTTTATTCAACATTCATATTTTAATTCAGTTTTCACACTTAAAAATATCTTCCTAAATACGTGTGCCATTCATTATATAGTTTTCAAATATTCAACTTGTTTTTTTTTTTTAACTTTGACAATTTTGTGACATTGGTTTTGGCAGATACTTTTCATTATGTTTTTATAAATAATATCAATATTTTATCAGCTTGTGGAGCTTAAAAAAAGCTAATGTCAATTTGCAATCAAAACGTTCCTGAAAATAAAAATAGAACATTACAAAAATAAATGTTATAGTTAGGATAATGCCTTTTCGTTTCTATTGCCATAAATAAATATGTTTAATTCAAACATAGTGTTATACACACGAACAAGGACCAAAGAATTTAATATCTCACTCAACAGAGGTTGATAACCCAGCTGAATAAATCACAAAAAAAAGTCTTATCATCCGTTCTATTCTTGACGCAAGTATATAATATAGACAAAGGAAAGAATTATTATATAATGATAGATTTACGAGGATGTCGGGTTGGTAAAATCCATTGTATCTCGATAAGAAAAGCCCCAAGATCACAAACTTGAAAAAAAAAAAATTGGCGTAATTGAATCTGGTTGCGATGATTGTACGATAGCATAGAGAGTAGATCAGATAGCAGCTCCGCGCCCGGCTGTTATTATTTAAAAGCATCTCCGTTGACCGACAAAAACTTATATAGAGAGCTGTTTTCTCTACTCGACCACTGCCCGGTAATTATGAGACGTTATGTTCTCTATTGGTGCGCTTAGGAATGCACGGTTTAACTGATTTGTTCTACGACTCGACTATTTATATGCACTTCACTGGAAGAAACCGGCAGGATAAATTAGGTGAAAAAGGACGTATAGAAATTGTAATTTCGTAAATGGAGGCTGTGCGGAGATATTGGAATTTAATGCAGAAAATCGCTGCGGAAAGGGACGATTTGAATGTAATCCGGTTCTGTTATTGGTGGAAACCGTTATTGGTGTGAATTATGTCAGCTATGAAGTCGATAACATTAGAATTTTTTAATAGACATAACAGAACAAGACTTACACAATTTCTTCGGAAAATTGTGTTACCTAGCAATAATTTTTGCTTTAAAGTAACAAAATTCAGTTAAAATTTTACGGAAAAATGAAATAATAAATATAATAAGGGAGTTATTCTTGAAAAATACATCATAATAGTGTTTTAAGTAAAAAAAAAACAAGGCATTTGCTTAGGTAAACAAATAAAGAAAATAAAAATTCTATTTCCCAAATTCCTCGAAATTTTTATGCAACGTCGCTGCAGTTTTGTATAATACACACTGAGAAAAGAGATTGCATTAAATGAAATGTTTTATAACTTTTGGTTTTTATCATGTTCAACGAAAAGAATACCTTTTCTCAAAAAAGTGTTTATTTTAATTGAAAGTAGCATGCTATTTTACCGGAAGATTATTTTGTTCTTAAGTACATGCTTTTCGACGAAAAGTAACCTTAATTAAGTGGAATGCACCTTAGTTTTGATTAATATTGAATAATGAATTTATAACTTCTATTTAAGTAAGACAATACACATTACATATTATATTATTATTATGTGCATATTTAACAACATATTTTAGTTTCTTTTAAGTATTATTGAATTATACACAGTATTTTAAATTAAAAAGCCGGACGTTTTGATTTATTTGCGTGGACACGCATGTATACATTGATTTATAACTTTTGCCTTTTAATGGAAAAATGCGAGCACCTGTACTCAAGCTGAGTGCTTTTTTACGCGGAAGTATTTTAGTTTTATTCATGTTCCCACGTGTATAAGTCTCAGATACACCAACAATAATGAACAAAAGTGAATATTTTTCGCGCGAGGTTAAAGAAATTTCAGAGATAATTGGAATCTTTTCAGTTAATGCTGATTTACTTATAACTTTACAGCAGTATATAGTGTTTGAAGGTTTTAAAACTGTTTTATACACGGGGAAAACGATCTTGTTGTTTTCAACCATTTTTCATGCATTTGGTTACAGTTACTAAATTATTACTTGATTCAGGAATATTAAAAATATTCCTATATTCAATCAAACAAATAATTTGGTTAGTAGATTTATTTGAAGCTAGCGCAGTATTTATTAATTTAACTAAATATTTACTAGGAGTTAAAAATAAATATCGCATTTTAGTTTCGTATAGCAGTTTCTTCCCCATATAGTACAGCAGATGAGCAGATATACGTAAGTGTAGTAGAGAAATTGTCGCATAGATGGCGCATCTCGTATTTCATTCCAGTAACAGATAATATTTCGCGCAAAATAGGCTGGAAACTACGATCGTAACATACTAATCTGGTATATTTACCAGAACAACGTCTGATAGGAGTCATCGCCATTGAAAGGAGGATTTCTTTAACGGCACACTAGAGTGCTACGGTGGTCACTGCGACCAACTCCCAATACTACTAGAATTTACAACATTCTAACGGGACAAATCCCTACTTAGTGCATGGGATTTTGGTGATAATTTATTTCTATTTCGATTGAAAATGAATTAGGGCATTTTGTTGTGTTTACGCTTAAGTCTCTAAAATGAATAAATGTTATAAGAAAATGAAAACCTCTTGAATCAGCATGCTTACGGTTTACTGCCAATCTGCATAGTTTTCAAGTTCAAAATAAAGAGGACTTGAATCAACTATCAATATCTTTCACTTAAAGGAATAAACTGTTTCAATGAAAAATATGTTATTTCCGAAGAAATGCATGAATTTAAAATTATATTCTTTTTTTCATGTTGGCCATATAGAAAACGCAAAAACTTGTGGTTTAATGCAATTCCTGTTAAATGAAAAGGATATTTCTCTCAGTGTAGATAAATAAAAAATGTGTTGTGATACAAACCTTATTTCAACGCCCACCATGTTAGATATACTTACCTACCGATGTACAGCCCTCGTAATTGCAAGTTCAATTAAGTAATTTAATCAAATACATAGTTTATTATTAATTCAATTAGTACGAAATCTGTTTCCCGGATGCCTTTGATAGGTAGTAACGTTATATTATCCTTCAATGCTGTTTGCCGTGCATATATATTCTTATTTACATTCTTGTTAAATGAAATTTGTATTTTTTTATATGCATTTATGTCGGAAATATTATGCAAAGCATTGACCTCCATATACTGCGGTTAAATTCTGGATTATATCATGCACCATACAGGCTGTGACAGGGGTGGGCTGTACAGGGTTATCAAATTAAAAAAGTAAATTTTCCTTGGGTGTTACTACACGACATATAAAGCACAAACCCGCCGAAACCGGATTTCATTATTAAAAAATAAAAAAAAGTAAAATTTAGAGCCAAAAATTCTTTAGTCCGGGCCTGATGCAAGGAAACGTCGTGTTAAGCATCCGCTAAACGTGGTATTATGTAAAAATACATTACACTCATTTAGTATTATTCTTAACGGTATGCCGTAAGTTCATTTAACGTCATTCTGAATAAATAAAGACCCTTGTAAAAATAGCAAAACTGAGGCATTTTAATTTCTTCTTTTTATAAAATAAACATTCTTTTTTGTTAAGAGCATTCTATGTAAGTCTACAAAGTATTATTTTTAATATCCTGATAAGACGTTCGAGTTTCACCGGATATGCGACTTCAATAGTTACAAAAAACGTAAATATTTTTCTTTTGCTTTGTCGAATCGAGAGTTAGTTGTTAATAAACGGTACCACATGATTCTGAGTTACTTCTTTTGGATTTATTTAATCAAATAACGCAAAATGAATTGAATCGAATTACGCAGAAATAAATGTAGATACAGAAAATTTGCAAAACATGCCTTTTTACTATGATATCGCGCGAAAATGAATCTATACATTCCCGCACTTTTGCCGATGCATCAAGCTTCGATTTTCTTTATATGAAATCATGATGGTCCTGAAAAGGATCGTTTTTTCGAGACGGGAAGAATTTAAATAAAATGTTCGAAGTGGCTAGCACACCAAGAGGCGATCCACACAAAACTAACAGCGGTAATGGCTGAATGATAGTGGTATGTGGGGGTATACTAGGCACAGCATTTAGGTTGGGCACAGGTGCGGCTCTAGCCCACGGTATTTATAAAAAAAAAATTTTCTCGTTAATACTTACAGATAGACCCCCTGTGCATTAAGACTTTTTGACTGTATATTATTACAGCTGCTACATATTACTATATTTACCTCTATATCTGATACACCCTGTATATTTACAACTTGCATAATGCGTTTCTGTTGAGAATTTTTTTCAAAGATTTCGTAAATATATGTATGTTCACCTTCATTTCACATGTTCAATTCTGCTGTGTGAGTTTTATACGGCCGAGAAAATAAAATCTGACGCCTCATATCAAATCATTTATGATCTGGCAAATATTTGGTCGCAGATTCTGTAAGAGTCTCAAAAAGAACAGGAAAAAAAAAAAGTTGAAGAAAGGAAAACAATTGAAAATCACCATAACCGTATCTCTAATATCCGGAGAGAATCAAACAGAATTGGATTTTGAAATAACAAAATTTCGAACGGATAAAAAAAGCACACCGGTATTTTGTGAGCGAGCGCTTTTTAGGTGACCATAGTTGATTTACATAATTAACCAGAACGAAGCTTAAGCAAACAAAATGATTTTCCTCGAAAAATCTATACAAATAATGTTAGCATGGCGTTTTCGCACCGTAAGAATCAAAGGAACACGTTTTTGCTTTCTGCATAGCAGTTATGTTAAACGTATACCGTTATATTCAAGTCGATATTGTATTAATAAATTGATTGTATATAGTGGTATTTTTTTTTAATTTCACGGTCAGTTTTTGTCCGTTTCCCAAGATAAATTCCAGAATAATGTTTCTATATAAAACATCCTGGAATATCTTAATTTGTTTATTACACACGTTATTTCGAAATCGGTGTCCGAAAACGGCCTATACAACCTTGCGACATCCTCCCAATATAACACAACCGAAATTTGGCCTTACGATCCCCGATTATATTAACGGTTCAATTAAAACGTATATGCGCCAGCATCTACCATTATCCAACGACTTATATGCGCCATAAAGTAACAGGAATCTCCAAACGAAAGTTGACGCACAGTTCAAGTTGGTGCCTTCCATCGGTTTTTATGAAATATTTATGTTTTTATCTTAACAAGCACACATGCTGCGTGAAAATGCTGGAGAGAGGAAGAATGTTTTCTGGTGCGTTCGGATAATTAGAATTCGAAGAATCCGATTGACAAAGTAGAGGAAATGGAATTGATGTTGTGGTTCTTGGTTTTTTTTGTGTGTGTGTGAAGGATGGCGTCTTATCCGATGTTGTGTTGTAATAAATTATTTTGAAAAAAAGTGGCTTTTTCCTTTTATAAGTAATATGTGGTTACAAAACAAAGATTTAGAGTTAATGTAAAGGATTTTTTGAATTGATTCTGAATAATCATTTTTTTTATCAATTTAAATTTAAATAATGTTGTTTAAATTATTTTGAAAAAGATTTACATACACATCAAATTGAAACTTGGCGCATTTGAAGCATCCATCTAGTGTTGTAAATCGCTGCTAATTTTTACGAAGTCTTGATATTAAGAAGCCAAATTTAACCTTAAAGTTTCATGATTGGTTTACAATTTACATGAAGTAAATTGCTAAGAATTATAATATAATATATTACATCGTATTGTGATTCTCCAGTTTTAATATGATCTACAAATCAACCTATCGTATCTATGTACTTTTTTAGAAAATAGTTTCACAATTCAACCGACATCCACAAATATGACATTCAGCAATGCTCAAGTCACATCAGATGGCGTTGAATCGATATTTGTTGAATTCTGGAACGCACGTAATATTACACATCTTCCACTTACACTAGCCTCACCAAAAAATATGAAATAGGTTTGAAATCAGATTCAGTCATGAAAATCATCCCAATCTAAAATGATGAAACATCCTCTCTAAATACACAGAAAAGAGATTGCATTAAATGAAAAGTTTTATAACTTTTGGTTTTTATCATGTTCAACGAAAAGAATACCTTTTCTCAGAAAAGTGTTTATTTTAATTGAAAGTAGGGTGCTGTTTTGCCGGAAGACTATTTTCTTCTTAAGTACATGCTTTTCGACGAAAAGTAACCGTAATTAAATAGAATGTACCTTAGTTTTGATTAATATTTTATAATGTCTTTATAACTTATATTTAAGTAAGAAAATACACATTACATATTACACTGTTATTATTATGTACATATTTAACAACATATTTTAGTTTCTTTTAAATATTATTGAATTATAAACAGTATTTTAAATAAAAAAGCCGAATGTTTTGGTTTATTTGCGTGGACACGCATGTATACATTGATTTAAAGCGTTTGCCTTTTGACGGAAAATGCAAGCACCTGTATTCAAGCTGAGTGCTTTTTTACGCGGAAGTATTATAGTTTTATTCATGTTCCCACGTACATAAGTCTCAGATACACAAACAATAATGAACAAAAGTGGATATTTTTCGCGCGAGGTTAAAGAAATTTCAGAGATAATTGGAATCTCTTCAGTTAATGCTGATTTACTTATAAGCCAAGGAACTTTACAGCAGTATATAGTATTTGAAGGTTTTAAAACTGTTATACACGGGAAAAACGATCTTGTTGTTTTCAACCATTTTTCATGCATTTGGTTACAGTTACTAAATTATTACTTGATTTAGGAATATTAAAAAATATTCCTGTATTCAATCAAACAAATAATTTGGTTAGTAGATTTATTTGAAGCTAGCGCAGTATTTATCAATTTAACTAAGTATTTACATGGAAGTAAAAATAAATATCGCATTTTATTTTCGTATAGCAGTTTTCTCCCCATATAGTACAGCAGATGAGCAGATATACTTATGTGTAGTGGAGAAATTGTCGCATAGATGGCGCATCTCCTATTTCATTCCAGTAACAGATAATATTTCGCAGAAAATAAGCTGGAAACTATAATCGTAACATACTAATCTAGTATATTTACCAGAACAACATCTAATAGGAGTCATCGCCATTGTAAGGAAGATTCCTTTAACGGCACACTGGAATGCTAAGATGGTCACTGCGACACCAACTCCCCCAAAACTATTAGGATTTACAACATTCTAAGGGCAAAATCCCGCCTTAGTGCATGGGTTTTTGGAGATAATTCATTTTCATTTCGATTAAAAATGATCACGGCATTTTGTTGTGTTTACGCTTAAGTCTAAAATAAATTAATTTTATAAAAAAAGGAAAAAAACCTCTTGAATCAGCATGCTTACGGTTTACTGCCAATCTGCATAGTTTTCAAGTTCAAAATAAAGCGGACTTGAATCAACTATCAATATCTTCCACTTAAAAAAAATAAACTGTTTCAACGAAAAATATATTATTTCCGAAGAAATGCGTGAATTTAAAATTATATTCGCCAAATCATGTTGGCCATATAGAAAACGCAAAAACTTTTGGTTTAATGCAATTCCTTTTAAATGAAAAGGATATTTCTCTCAGGGAACGCCTAGACAAACTTTACACATTATTGCATATAAAATATACTGTCATTATGTAAATGCAAAAGCATTAGGTAGCGTCAAAATTCACCGATGTATAAAATCAATTTGAGCTAATATCCTGTTCGAATTAACATTATAGTTTTTGTTAAGCTGTGTACCTGTACTATGATGCATTTAAAAAGAAATGATTATTTATTCTCATATGTTGTTAATTAAACAAAAACCAGGAATGAACATCCGCTCCTAGTAATGAAGTGTGAATGATATTTTTTTTTCATCGACAAGATGGGATTTATTATATTTATATCGTATGTTCAAAAGAATATCTTATACGCAAGGCAAAAAAGGGATTTTAATTTTTCTGAAGAACCTTTTTTTTTGTGTCTATTGCTATATAGGCATTAAGGAATCCTGTACTGATTGTTTGGCTCGCAGATAACCATTTGGGGAAATCCTAATCATTCCGTGCAAATATTCGAATGCCGTGTAAGGAATATAAATTAACCAGTCCACAGGTCCGCTGTTGTCTGGACATTTTTCGATAGTGATTTCCATATATTAGCATCGCAGAATGCTCCGAAACTAACATCCTTTTTTTTTGTTTGGCAGTATTCCACTTATGGGTAGCTACCAGTAAAATTTGTTGAATCGAGCAAATATTTACTTAATTTCATATCCAACAAAGTATTAAGATATCATTCAACTAATTATAACTAATTCTAAGTCAAAAAAAGTATATCGTTTACAATTAAGCAATTAATTTTTAACGCGGAATTAATTCTTTTTATTTAGGGCAAAACAATTATTTCAAATTACAACTCATAAATAAATTTAAGTCAACATAAATAGTTAGTTAAATTGATTCAAATATGTAGGCACATTTAATCCAATTTTTTACAATATTTAATCTAGTCCACCAGCATTTAGAACCAGTTAAAACCAGTTAAAATAGATTGATAAATAAAATCTTAACAAACAAACTATATTTTTATTATAGTACCGTGGGGGCAAATTCGATCGCATGGGGTAAAATCGATCAATCTTGATTTTACGGCAATTATTTAGTCTGGCATCTATGGAAAGGATAAGAAAGTTTTGCAACACAGTCATTTAGTAAACTTTGTTTATAACATAGATAACTAACTGGCTTTTTAAGTATTGCATTAATGTTTCCTGTGTTAAAAAAATAATTGCCGATGGAATGACAACGAGTAATATTTCATACAGACGGAAACAAACTACTACTGGGGAATCTCACTAGGACTAAGCGAATTTTCGAAAAGGATAAGTGAAAGAATCAATTGTCATTCATTCTTCAAAGTTTCTTTTTTTCACTTTATGAAAGTGTTGGAATAACAAGAGAGTAAGGGGAAAATTAACACCTCATGGGGTAATACCGATCACTTTGAAAAATAAAAGAACAAAGAACATATTCATAGACCAACGTAGAAATATACTCATGTTTCTACGTTGGTTTTATTGAAAATTATGGTGAGAAACTATAAAAAAAAAGTATGGCCTGGCGGGAGACAGCAATATAACCCCAAATACCTCCAAAGCGCTATCAGGACAGTAAAATAGAGCACTTCATCCATTATGAAAGTATCAGAAAATAATGGGGTGCCATATTCATTACCCTGTAATTGGCGAAAGCTGTTGGGAGATGCGAAGGCATGAATTATTATTATTATTATTGCTATTATTATTACTTCAGAATACTATAAAGAACCGGTAGTTTCTAAGGAAGAGAAAAGATGACGTTTGTATTTCTCCAAGTTGACGAAGTTTAGGAAATTTCCAAAAACCAAATTATCCAGCTGGTCATAGAAGGGAAAGCTACGTTTTAGAACTGAGAGGGAAGCGCGTTGAATGAAATTTGTTTTAGTTTTAGTTTATTGATTATTATAGTTTATGTCATTATTTATCTGTTTGCCATTTCTTAATACAATATTTTCTGTTATTTCCGTAAGTTTCCTTTTTTAAATTCAAATTTTGTTATGGATTTACCTCGTGTAGCTTTCAAATCGGTTTTTATAAGAAAATAGATGGGTGATTGGAATTGCCCCCTATTATGGGGCAAAACCGATCACTCTTGATGTATTTAAAAAAATAACCGGTGTGAAGTTAGCAATAGATTTCAGCAATAGATATCTTGGCGACGAATGCGACTTAAAACCACCATATGATACTGTATTCCGGTAAAACGACATGATTTTCATAAAAAATCACTAGTAATTGACCGGTGGTAT
>RXPK01004511.1:0-86393 GCA_004143645.1 Protaetia brevitarsis
GTTTGTACCTGTTTGTACCTCTTTTTACATCGTTTGTACTTCAACCAAACCGGAAGTAGAAACATTTAGAAATAAGTAAAGTGGGAGAAATTTGACTAATTTTTTGATATCGGAAAACGGCCAACGCTATTCGAAAGAGCATCGTTTTTTACTGTTTGTACCTCTTTTACATCGTATGTACTTCAACCAAACCGGAAGTAGAAACATTCAAAATATGTCACAAGAGAGAAATTTGGCTATTTTTTAAGATATCAGAAAACGGCCAAGGCTATTCGAAGAGCATCGTTGTACCTGTTTGTACCTCTTTTTACATCGTTTGTACTTCAACCGAACCGGGAAGTAGAAACAATTTGAAAAAATAAGTAGTGGGCGAGAGAAATTTCATAATTTTTGAGATATCGGAAAACGGCCAACGCTATTCGAAGAAGCATCGTTTGTACCTGTTTGTACCTCTTTTTACATCGTTTGTACTTCAACCAAACCGGAAGTAGAGACAATTCAAAATATGTCAAAGAGAGAAATTTGGCTATTTTTTGAGTTATCAAAAAACGGCCAAGGTACTCGTTCGTACCTCCTTTTAAATCGTTCGTATCTCAAAGGGAACCGGAGTAGAGACATTTGAAAATATCTCGGACAGAGAAATGTTGCTAATTTTTGAGATATCGCAAAGTGGCTAACGCTACTATTCGATAGAATATCGTTTGCAACTGTTTGCACCTTTTTTGAAATCGTTTGTACTTAAGCGAAGCCGGAAGTAGTTTTTTTCAATATTTATGTTACATTTTTGTCTTAATTCACCAAGATTCCCATCCCCTATTTTAGAAAACATAAATACAGATATTCTGCATTTTTCCAAACTAGGTCAGACAACCTAGTAATGTGACCATTATTTATTAATTAATAAATTAACTATGTATTTAATTTTTACTTTGTGAGAACTTTAAGTATATTCTTAAATATGTATGTTGTTTTTAAACCAACTTTATTATATATTTCTATATCTTTGGTTGAAGATACCGGTTATAAATATATGCTTTAACACCAATTATACTTTTCTTATTATGTAATTATTATGGACCTCTGCTAGGGAGATTTAAAAAAGATATTCAATTGAGTCGTGTAGCGGCATATTCAACGAATTGAATCGAATGGCATTGCCCGTTGTGCGATATCTCAAACATTAGCGAAATTTCTCTCTCATATCTTCAAATGCTTCTACTTCCGGTTTGGTTGAAGTACAAACGATGTAAAAGAGGTACAAACAGGTACAAACGATGCTCTTCGAATAGCCTTTGCCGCTTTTGATATCTTAAAAAATAGCCAAAATTCTCTCTTTGACATATTTGAAAATGTTCTACTTCCGGTTCGGTTGAAGTACAAACGATTGTAAAAGAGGTACAAACGGGTACAAACGATGCTCTTTCGAATAGCTTTGACCGTTTTTGATATCTTAAAAAATAGCCAAATTTCTCTCTTTGACATATTTTGAATTGTTCTACTTCCGGTTTGATTGAAGTACATACCATGTAAAAAGAGGTACAAACAGGTACAAACGATGCTCTTTCGAATAGCGTTGGCCGTTTTCCGATATCTCAAAAATTAGTGAAATTTCTCTCGCCCACTTTCTTATTTTCAAATGTTCTACTTCCGGTTCGGTGAAGTACAAACGATGTAAAAAGAGGTACAAACAGGTACAAACGATGCTCTTTCGAATAGCCTTGGCCGTTTTTGATATCTTAAAAAATAGCCAAATTCTCTCTTTCATATTTTGAAATGTTTCTACTTCCGGTTCGGTGAAGTACAAACGAGTAAAAAGAGGTACAAACGGGTACAAACGATGCTCTTTCGAATAGCCTTGGCCGTTTTTTGATATCTTAAAAATAGCCAAATTTCTCTCTTTGACATATTTTGAATTGTTCTACTTCCGGTTTGGTTGAAGTACAAACGATGTAAAAAGAGGTGCAAACAGGTACAAACGATGCTCTTTCGAATAGCGTTGGCCGTTTTCCGATATCTCAAAAATTAGTGAAATTTCTCTCGCCCACTTACTTATTTTCAAATGTTTCTACTTCCGGTTTGGTGGAAGTACAAACGATTTAAATGGAGGTACAAACGGGTACAAACGATGCTCTTTCGAATGGCGTTGTCCGTTTTTGAATATCTTGTACTTGCTTGCTGAATTTTTTTTAACCCTTTCTATTTTTTTAACCTTTGAGGTACAAACGAAACTGAAGGTGGTACAAACGGGTACAAACGAAGTACAATCCAACCGTACTACGTTTATTTTTTTTTAATAAAGTTGCTTGCCAAGTTCACACCGGTAGTTATCGCGCGGTTTCGATATTCGGAAGTAAAAGTATCGGTGAAGTGGTTTGGAAATAATATATATTTCAAAATCTTATTTCGAAATATTAACATTTTAGGCGAAAATCTAATACAAAATTTATTCTTTCTAAAGGTAAGGTTTCTCTTATAAACATCGCTCACAATTGAAAACGTATTTTTTATACTTCCTGTCGGCTCGCTTATTTATATTAAAGGAAAAATATAAATATGCATAAAGCCGTGTCTACATCATGCCGAAAAAAGCCGAACGGCTTCCTGCAGCGTAGGCCGCCTCGGCAATGCCGAACAACAAAAGCCGAGCAGCTTCAAAACGTCCACATTTGTGTCGACAACTTTCGGCATTCATTGGTTATTTATACATTCAGGGATATGATAGTTCACTTGATAAAGTTTTGATACGTTGGCACATCACTAATTATTTGAATCAAATTTTTTTAGATCATTCTTTTTGTGTGGTGACTGCCATTTTCAAGATTGGTTTTCACATTTAACAAGTGCTAGGGAAAGTCCTATTATATTTTGACGAATTTTTGTATAAGCGGACCGACACATGAGCGATTTCAGTTGGCAAGCCGATCGGCATATCGCGGCATAAAAGGCCAATCGGCATGTGCCGTCAAAAGCCGCGCGGCCTAGGCCGCCGGAAGCCGTCCAGCTTTTCTCGGCACAGTGTGGACGCGGCTTTAGGTTTAATTTCGCTTGCAACGAGTCCGCCGACATGATCTCCTCGCTTACCAGTCGTCCAAGTTTAGCTTTGTACCATGGTACATTTATTAATAAATAGCTGATCGACTCTAAATAGGAGATGCCACACTAAACTCCTAACATATTCATTTAGTTACGGTCGTCCGATATATATTTAAAAAGTCCGCACAAATGTTTACTAGATTGAAAGGGTCAGTTATTATCGTCTCCACAAATAAGGACGGTTATGCAAGCACTGAGTTTACAAGAGACAGCGAACGTGTGAAGTTATACGTACTAATGAATGAAAACCCTATACAGATACTGTGTTCACGTTGTTATATTAAAATGTAGCTTTCTATGCCACTAATACAAACAAATTGTACGCTATGTGATGCCCATATACTTGCAATGTATTTTTGTCTGTAAACAGTACGTTATTGAAAAATAATCCATTATTCTGTTATTTATTAACCATTATCTTACAAGAATCAATATCGTGTCTGCGATAATTTTCATCCGAAGAAAAATTCTTCGAAAGTTGCCAGGAAGCGTTTTGATTGATTTCTTTCGTTCTTTACTTTATTTCCATCAACAGCTCGCGTGCGCTCATTTGGTATAACATACGAAAGAACAGCTGCTCAACATTACCACAAAAAGAAGTCACAATTTTTATTACGTCGATTCACAGCACACATACATGGACACATTCTATTGCGATAATTTTCCAATTAGCATACATATTAGCACATTTTTTTATTTTATTGTGGAAAGTTGTGTTTGTACGTCTAGTCTTCCGGGGATAAAAACTGGTCACTGATGGAAATAGTTTCTTGATTCATTATTACAAACATACACGCAAAACCAAGATTTGAATACTGGAGCAAGCAAATGTTATTGACATATGTATGTGTACCATCTAAATATTAAGATGATAGAATTCAACCTTTCGGAAGATTTTCTTTACCCAAGCAAACATCTACATATGCGTTATTTATATTTATTTTCTTACATATCTAATATTCTATTTTAGTAAGATTTATTTAATGATATTATTGTATTACAACTCATTTGTATGACAGTTTTTTTTTATTAACCCTATGATTCCTTATCCGTGGGTTCTTTGCGTACAAAATGCTTACTTTCTCAGGTACCTAGCCCCGGCTGTTGTTATAGAGCACTCGCTAACGTGTCACATTAAGATACATACATCTATAGTAAGTGTTCTTGATTTCCAACACTAGGTAACCAGCTTATCTGATATTTTCATCTATACTTTCTATATTTTATTATTTTTACTTATTTATTTTAATTATTGAATAATAAAGTAAATAAAACGACATTTAAGTGATTAGCTCAATCAATCATCCTAATAAAAGAATTGGAAAAATTAAATAACTCCATTTAGATTTTTAAAAAACGTAACGTTAAATACATACTATGCGTTGTAGCAAGTGGGGTCCAAAAATAATACTTACACATGTAGTTATTTTGAATTTCTCGATATAAATTTAATTCTAAATATGTTTTATTTAATGCAAAACGCGTATGAATAACTTACAGGAAACTAAAACTAAATGATATTAAAGCATTTATACTGACACGTGGCCAATAAACATTAATTCATTTCAACATATTAGTGCATGAACACCAGACTTCAATTAAAAATACTGATTTACGAGATCAGAAACGTACACTTAGACATTTCCGTGATTTGAGCTAGTCCGTACATTTAGGTAAATTTGGCTCTGTATTTGCATAATCTCCGCATTATTTACAATTAAGAAAACATATTTGCGTTTACTGCCAGAATCGCATTCTGAATATAAACAGTTTTGAGTACACATACCTCGCATTTATGTAAATCGCAACTTTTTGAGGCCAAATATCATAATTAGGGAAGTAATTTATCATAAACAGGATTTTCGTAAAATAATCAAAGCATACGTCTTCGGTTATTAACAGATTTGGACAAAATTTATTCAGAATAATAAAGATAAATGAATAATTTTATTATTGTAGCATATTTTGAATTTTCTTGTCCGTAGTTATTATTGAGTTGATTCTTCTTGGTGTGCGGACATTTTTTAATAAAAAATGTTGAACTTGTTTAACGTTTCGATATAAGTAGATTCATAAACTATTTTTTTTGTATAATACTGTAATAAAATATTAAAAACATTATCATATACAGGATGATTTTTAATATATGCGACAAATTTTAAGAGCTGATTCCTGAGGTTATTTTGATCATAAAACCTCATATGAGTATATGTCCAAAACGGTTTGGTTTTAAAGTTATTGAATGTTTAATAATAAATTATGAACTATGACTAACACGATATAGTATCACAGTTGGTTCGTCAAAAACTTGTGTTGGGAGGGAATTGTTTATTTGTCATTTCAATACTGGTCAATAGTTGTCAGAGTATTCATTCAGTTTATTGCCAGTTTCTGTTTTCTAAAATGAATTACACGAATGCTGAGATGTGTGATATGCATTTCGTTTACGGTCTTGCCAATGGAAATTCGCGTGCTGCTAGACGTCTTTATGAAGAACGATAACCGAACCGTATCATCCCGCATCATTCAATATTTGGCTGTCTTCACCAACGTCTTAGTGAAACGGAAAATTAAAAAAAAAAACGGACGACTGATAACGGGCACCCATCTACAGTGAGAACTCCACAAGTTGAAGAAATGGTACTAAATGAAATTGAGGAACATCTTACTACAAGCACCAGAAAAAAATGCGTTTGCTTTAAACATTAGTCAGGCCACAGTTTGGAGAATATTCAAAGATCAACTGTTGTATCCATATCACATTCAACGGGTGCAGGCACTTTTGCCGGCCGATTTTCCGCAAAGAGTGACTTTTTGTCAATGGATGCAACACATTCTGTGTTGCACAAAATCCTAACTATTTAGCTCAAATATTCTTCACCGACGAGGCTACTTTCTCTAGAAACGCGATTATTAATTTTCATAATAATCACATATGGGCCGAAGAAAATCCGCACGAACTAGTGAATGCCCGTCATCAACATCAATTCTCTGTCAATGTGTGGGCCGGAATTGTTGGAGATCACTTGATAGGTCCACATTTTTTACCGATGCGGTTAAATGGCGAGGTATACCGCAATTTTCTTGAAGAGGAGCTACCCCTACTGCTGGAAGAAGTTCCGTTGCAATTAAGATTACAAATGTATTTTATGCATGACGGTGCTCCAGCGCATTTTAGTTTGGTTGCTCGCGAGTTTTTGGACAATACGTATCCAGATCGGTGGATAGGACGGGGAGGTCCACAACCGTGGCCTCCTCGGTTTCCAGACTTAAATTTTTTGGACTTTTTTCTCTGGGGTCACCTTAAATCATTAGTTTATACGACTCCCATTGAAAATGTCGATGAATTGAGAAATCGTATTATCGCAGCTTTTCAAACAATTCGAAATACCCCTGGTATTTTAGAACGGACTCGCCAGTCAATACGACGGAGGATACAAGCTGGTATTGCAATTGGGGGCGGTCATTTTCAACAGTTAGTATAAGTTAATTTTGTTTTACTAATTATTTTGTTAATTTACTACTAAACATTGTACCACTTTAGAACTAAGCGATTTTGGACATATGTTTTTATGAACTTTTATGATCAAAAAAACCCCAGGAATCAGCGCTTAAAGTTTGTCGCATATAGTGAGAATCACCCCGTATAATGAAAATGGAATTATTATTACCTTAATGTAAATTTTCCTAATATAATAATAAATTAAAATTTGTGTACCTATAACTTTAAAAAATGACATGTTGCAATGTCAGTTATAATGAAAATTGTTTTTGTTTGTTAAATGTGTATTTTAGCCAAGCTTGATTTGTATATGTTATAAATATTGTAATTAGATATTTAAGAAAATTTTAAGTAAAAGTGGTCTAAAGCACGAAAACATTATTTGTGTTTAAGTGCTTATATTTTTCACTTATTTTGAGACGTTAAGATCAACAAAAAACCATAGATAATAACCATCAGCAACTATATACCACAACATTCTACGAATCCAAAAGAATATATCACATAGGTTAACGAAAAGATTCGGTTTTGTTTTTCTTCTTAAGGCTCATTTACTCGAAAACTTAAGCATTATAAAGTTCAAACTTTCAGAAATTCGATATTATATATAAACTACATTCTAAAGCTAACTTATCCGCCTATACTCTTTTATTTAAATATTTGTTTGAATATTTTTTTTCAATGATGCCCAACATAATGAGCTTTTGCAATATGTAATTCTTGCTAAACTGGTTTTGAAATATACAGGTTCAGGTTGCAACTTAATATATATTTCAATACGATAGAACCATATGTTTTTTTCTTATTTTGAAGTTTGGATCTACTATGTAAATATTTCTATCCTACGTTGTGTGTAAAATGCAGTATTGTTGATAGCTAATAGACAATATTTTCTTCGGATTCGCGCACTCACACTAGATAAATAATCACTCCATTTGACGGAAGAGGATAGGAAGGCGGATATTATACCACAAAAGTTCTTTGACATAGATCGTTCATAGAAGATATTTAACAAAGAACTTTTGTGAGTATAACTTAACTTTTATAAAAGATGAACATCATTTATAAAAGTTTTGTGAAATTTCTTTATCAAAGAACTTTTTTAGTGTAATATCCTCCGAAATATTGTGTTCCTTAAAAGTAAATTGAGTAAAATGAGTTTAATGGACCTCTATTGAGGTATTTTTTTTTTCTACGTCTGTGTCTTCTTCACATGGAGAAAAGTAAACACGTACTAACCTCAATACGATAGATAACATTGGCTGAATTAAACATTTTCTTACAATTTTTATTTCAAATATAACTTATTTTGAGTGCAATAATTTAATGTATTGGGAAGATGGAAGTAATACGATAGATTACGATAGGTATCCCACAATGCATTGAATTTATTCTCAAGTTGCGTAAACTATAATAAGGTTTGTGACGCAGAAATAACCTTGATTTATCAAGAAATTACAGTGTTATTCAGAAAATAATATTGAGAATGGAAGAAATTTACTGACTGAGTTTTACTTTACACATTCTTTCTCATGCCGTCAGTTACTTTATGTTGGGGTTGTTTCTTTTGGGTGAGTTGAGAATTAGTGATGTAACGAATGCGTGATTTTACACATTCGCACACATGCACTAGATATTCGCGAATGCGAATACGAATATTAACTTTTTAATTTTACTAGCGCCATCTATTAGCTCTAAATTTACAACTATACGAACACTTGCATTAAGCGCTTATGCGCACACGCAGAGAACTAAATTTCTCCATCACCGCAGTGAAACTAGCAAAGTACAACCGAATCGTTTCGACTTTTTACGTCTCATTCTTCTCAATTCAAGTTTAATTTTGAGGTTATTGATGGTTATTCTAATGTAAACTGCAAACTTGTGCTCAAAAGCTTGTTTTAGGATCTCAATGAATTTAAATATTTGTTTTTTTCTTCTAAATTATCCATTTTAACAGGTAACTTTTTTATTCGCAATATTCGCATATTTATTGCGAATGCGAATATTCAAAAACATGCGAATATTCGCGAATGCGAATGCGAATATTCGTCACATCACTAGTTGAGATACATATGATGCAAAAGCGAAACCAGGAAGTCGTGCCTGCTACGCAAATATATCTAACATTCGCTTGCATGCGGTAGTTCGTGTAACATCGGGTGACCATACAACGAAAACTCTTGCGGTATAGCTACATTTTTCTTATCTGGCTAATTATGACCAAACTGTACTGACTGTATGAGTCAGTCATTTATCGCTAGCATGAAAATCGTTTCTTTGGCGACTAATTGAGAACATCTTCCTCGTATCACAGGTAAGATCATTTTCAATTTGTTCATATTATGATACAATAGTAGTTCCGGAAATAGCGCTGTCTTTTAGCATATTTCTCACCAATTCTTTTTTCTAGTTTTTTTTTTACCTATAATTTTCTATTTTTAGTAAGATTTTGAATTTAAACGGTTTGTTAATTAGCGGGCATAATTCAAATTGTCTCCATTTGAGAACGGTACCTTCAAATGGGTTAATGCTATTTTTTCCAGCCCGGTCACATTGGTGTAGATAGAATTTTATTATATCTACATATATATATATATATATATATATATATATATATTTAATGTTTATTGCGCTTCTAATAAAGGACATAAAATAGTCTTCTTATTGGTAATATTTTAATAAATTTTATGGGAATATATCTTTATTGAATGTCTAATCTTTTTTTTTTCGTGGAGTTAAAAGGAAATGAGTCTGTAATGTTTTGAAATTAAATGAAGTAGATTCGCTAAATAGCTTAAGAATTTATTTGAATGCCTGATATCAGATTCTATATTCAAGCAAACAAATCTTTAAATGCAATAAAATGTATAAAAGTAACAACTTAAGATAATTTATTATTTTCTGTTTTTTTCTATGCATAATATGTATGCACATACTAATATTAAATTATATGTGTATGCACATTTTTCATAATAATATTTTTGTGCGGATATTGTTTTATTTTAGTGCACAGTGAGTAGCTTAATTTGGAAAATACATGAAAGTAAAGCAATGCAAAGATTTTTGCTATGCTATTTTATATATATATATGAAGGGTCCACGGGAATAACGATCAAAGTCCATTTTTTGTGAAAATGAGATAAGGGTGCCATTTTGTAGGACATTCTGAGTATTATAATAATGCGCGTTCAAATTATTTCAAAAACGGTCGTAGTCCGTAGAAATCAAAGTTGTTATAATGTAGTTTCGTGTTAAACCTTTAAGTGTCAAACTTTAAAATTCATTTATCTCTTAATGTATGAATATGGACTTTGATCGTTATTCCCGTGCACCCTTCATATATTAGTTATATTGTGCTTTTTCTTTTATGTCTTTATATCCGAAAAAGATATAATTTAAGTAATAGAGCTAAATTTGACAGAAGTTCTCCTTAAATGGAAAATTAATTTACATATTACATATATACATAGCGCATTTAATATTAGTGAGTTAAGAACCTAAAAATAGGTTTAGATCAATACAACCCTTTAATATGGATCTCTCGATAGGACTTGCATCATAGATAAGAATACTACAGATGGCCATCAGGTACAATTTAATTTTTCGTAACTGCGTTCTGCGCCATCTACCGAGTTTTCATTCAAACTAGGTACTTATACTGTCCATTATTTGAAATACTATGGTATGCGTTACTGAAAATCTATATATTAAATTCTCGTTTGCACCAACAATTTAGGCTCTGTTTAATTGGAATGAACACTTTGAAAGTAACATTTTACTGTTAATGAATTGTTGATACAGACGAGTCAAAACGATCTCAAAATGAGAGCAGTCGCTGTAGCTGTAACGATAGTTTATCGGTATAACAATGTACATAGTTACTGAGTTTTTCTTAAAACTTAAAAACAATATTTAACAATTACATTATTTTAAAAAGCTGACTTCTCCAGATCAGAAATTTGTAAGGTATTATAAGCTGTTGAGGCCGAATTATAAATTCGCGTTGCCGCTGTAGTTCGGTGTTGACGTCGTCGACCAAAAATTGGGGTTAGGGTATGCTGGAAAGAAGATATGAACTACGCTAGCGCTGTCGCTCGCAGTTGGGTGACGCAGTGAGATAACGAACTTTTAAGTTCGCCGTTCGCTGTTGAGGATTGAACCAATGAGATTAATAGCTTAAATCATGTGACCATTCATGACATAATTCAAATATTGCGTAGTGTTTAGCAATGTTGTTTGTATGTTAGTAATTTTCTACAATTCTAGTAAATACAAAACTACCTCTTGCAACAATTTAAAAAAATAAATCGATGTTTTTTAATCAATCTTTAAACATGTTATGGGTTTTTATATTGGGCATGCTATGCAGATTCCACATTTCATATCACTCATAAATACACACAAGACAGTTTTGGTCGATATTAATGTATAAAAATAAACATACGATTATTGTTTTTTACCTCAAAAGAAGCTCCTAGATAAAAATAAATGGCATGCTAAGTGCAATCTTTCTGGATATTTAGCTTCTTCCGATTTTATTGCAAGCCGTTGTACCACGCATGGATGCCGACCACATAATTCTAATGCGAGAGTTTATTGTCTGTCCCTTTTTATTATTTGAATGAGTCCTTTCAGAGTCTACAGATTAAGCACGTATTTGCAATTTTTATGCAAATTGAGTTATCTTCACTAATTAATAGTAAATACAACCTTTTATCATCTGATGCAGAAAGTTGTTAATACTTAAGAAAAGACCAATCTAAAGAAAGTCTTCTTTTGGTGCAACATATTAGCTATTCAAAGGTTATGTTCAGTTAAGTTTTCTCTTTTTGACATTCGTCATAAATTACACTAGTGAATGTCAGCTTCAACGCCAACCGCAACTGCGAACAGTGCTGCTACTGCAGCGACAATGTAAGTTTATAATCGGCCTCTGTTTTGTTTACTGGGCTTGACTAAACTAAAAGGAACTGGAGTAAATAATACATTTTAATTTGTGCCTTGAAAAAAATTGGTTACATTCATTCCACTATATTCGATAAGAATTAACTTTAATTTTTCTTAAAATGAAGTTAAGTACAGGTCGACAAATCGCTCTTGAGAGTTGCGCAATAGCAAAAAGGGCGGAACTGAAGCTTATATACTGTAAACCGGCCATCGTATACGCTTCCCTCACTTCAGTACAATGTGCGCAGAATGACTCACCACTGTCACGAGATTTTTGTTAGCCTGGATTAAATATATATTTGTTATAAATTTAAATATGAATATCAACAATTGTCATTTTATACAATTTACTACATACATACAGCATATCTACGTAGCACATTTATCCATAACCAATAAGCAGTGTGAATTATATAATCAAGAATGAAATACATTTCAGTGAAGCAGTTTTTTTTGGTAAATATATTGAAAAAGAACACATTCCACATTGGCAGTCTACTACTATAGGGTTTAATTTTTGAAAAAGAACTAACCCAGAATTACGTTCATGAACACACTTCACAATGGTAGCAGAATGGTCCAATAAAAAAATATACACATCTTAAATTTATAGCACTTACGAATTAACAAACATATTTACAGGAACTTTAGGACATAACTTTATATACCTACCAGTGTTGTGTTCATATATGACAACTTCCGATAACAACTTTTTCTATTTCATCGTTCACAATAAAATTGCGTGAAAAGTTTATTTTGTTCGTAGTAAACAATCAACAAAGTACGGGGAAACAACTTTTTTTTTACTTGTGCAGTAGGAGAACAATTTTATTTTCAATTATTTGGTATATTCATTCATATTAATGAAGTTAAATATTTTCGATATTTTTTATTTTCTTTAGGTTGCTCTATGAGTCTGTGAATATGTATAAGTAAGTAGTCCAAAGGTGCCTCTTGTGTTGAGAGCTTATTCAGATTATTATTAACTATTTTGTTATTCATCTACTATAAAAATGACTGGAGAATTGATTTATGTTAATATCAATTAGATGGCAAAGTATTTTTTAAAATATACATTAACATATACAATAAAGTATTGTTTGTCAACAATATCCCAGCCTCATTTTGTTATAGATTTTATTTTTAAAATTGTATAATTTGTTTTGCATAGAAGCATAACGTGTACGTATTAGTATAACAAATAGTTATATATAATAAATAGAAAATTATGTTGTTGGATTATTTATTATTTCATTGCGATTATATTATTTACATACATTTTGTTTTTCATGAAGCGTTTATAATAGACATTTACCTTGGTTGAATTACCGTGTTACCTTTATCTAGTAACGTTTTTTATCCGAAGTTTATTATGAACACATCCCAAGACTTCCCAAAACAATGGCGATGCCGACACGTAATTCAGAATATGTAACGAACACTACAGCCAACTCGAGCACATGAAAGTATCAAAGAGAAGGTAGGAATCTTTAATATATTCATGTTAGCTATCTAGACGGTTTTTATCCGAGTCGGAGTAGTATTAGGGAAAGGTGGGGCAGGATGGAAACATTAAGCTTTAGAACACTGCATCAGGTTTGCAAATTGATATACAAGGTTCTAAGGACGATTGCTGTAATCTTTAAACATTTATCTGCTGATGGATGAATTTACAATTTTTCGATGGGTACTCTTGATGTTGTGAGAAAATTTGAAAAGAAATGTGTAAATACACCATCTTGCCCCACCATGGGGGCAAGATGGGGTTCCAGGTGAGTTAAGAATGGGTTGTAGCATAAATCAGGGTAATATAGATTTTATTCTTAAAAACATGCAGGAACAAAGCTTAAACTCTTTAAAGCGGAACTACTTAAAATAAAAAAATACAATAACGATAAGAATAGTAAACTTAATCTTCACAATTGAGACAATTGAAGACGAACTCATCCACGTTATTCGCACAGCCTCCATGTACCCAACCTCGCCATCCATGGCATTGTACCAATATTTACCCTTACAATACTAACATTAAGCGTCATCTTCCTCAACAGAAGAACTTGATTATTTCCTTGACGTTTTCCAAAAATCTATCTCGTTGCTTTCCTTACAAAATTCGGCTTTTTGATCTCTTCTGTTTTTCTTTGTCATTTTTTTTCCTTTAACTCTCCCTCAGCACTTCTAGTTGCCTTAGGGATTCTCCAGACTTCTATTTTCTTGTGGCAGATTTTTATACGTAGTGCTTGTAAGGACTGTTGTCTTTCCCTTGTTACGCTTTGATTGAACCTGTACTTTATTCCTAACATGAGAAAAGGCATTATGTGTTCGTGAAAGCATAATGGCATATCCAGGCATAACGGACCAGACTGAAGAGTGAGATAGTGATGTCCCCATGTTGCCCCATACCAATAGCCCCATCTTGCCTCTTTGGGACATTTTCTGGTTATGTTATAATAACATATTAAATATTTGAAATAAACAAATAACGCACTATAAAAAATACATGCAATACATGTCAATTAATAAACACAAAAAAGTGTATTTGTAAATAATTTACTTATGCTTCCGATACTGGCCGTTGAACTCACCATCAAAATAATAACGAAATTCTGGAAATTGCAAAGTTCACGCACAAACAGCAATAACTTTGTTATTACGACTAGTAAAGTTTCCTACATTACAACAAACATAAATCAGCACTTGTCAATATTAGGACTGCTATTATTTGACAGATGCTTACTCTCGTTTTGTAGATAAGACGATGTCCCCATCATGCCTCGCGGCCCCATCTTGCCCCACCCTTCCCTACAGCATTTCGTGTTTAACCCGATACCATGTGACTAGCAGAAACTGTTTTCACATAAAACGAAATAATTACAACAATAGATCATTAGCACCGCCTTAGAGACATTTTTTCGGTTAAATGCGCTTTTGCCTTAACATTCTTAAACCTAACAAAAAGTCACTAAAATACAGTCGTGCATTACCATCTACAAATACTTAAAATTATTAAATAAAAAAAGCAACAATGCCTCATTTTACATATATGCCTACAAATATAAACGCTTCGGTTGTGTGTAGTTAGATGGTGTCCAGCATGACCTTTATTTTGCATTTATATATATGTATTTAGGAACAATCACAATATATATCGGCATTCATCTGTTTTATTTTTAAGTCGCCTAAAGGGATTGTGAAGGCTACCCGTCGAGGAAGCAATTGCGGATCGGTACCGCCATAACGAGGGCCTATTTCTATTAAAATTTTCCAAGAAGTGCTTTGCTTACGTATACGCATTTCTCGCAACTTTTGAGACCCGAGCAATAATGGTCCGGCTGTTATCGTTAGGTGTATTCAGCTGTTCCTAGTTCCTACTTAATAAACTAATTGGCTGCAGTCATTTTTAAGGCATGCATCATTTGTGTGTAAACAATCTATAATTATGTAATGGGTAGAACACAATTGCGAGTGATGTCATGGCGCGCAGTTGTTTCACGAATGGAAAGCATGTCTGCAGCCTGCAAGTAATGCATCTCAAAAGGAAAACAACTTAGCACTAACGAATAGAAATTTCATTAGCGAAATGCTATTTAGAATATTATTTCTACCGAGTTAATTTGCTCTCTTTTCGCATTTTTTTTTGTGGCAGTTTAGTTTTCTCCGGGTGGATATTTCATTATAGTAATTAATAATAGTTACTTGATTTAGAATTAATGAAAAAGCTACTTTCTCGAACCTTTTTTTGCGATCTAGATATATTTTATGAGAAAAAGATATAAGCAGACTGGGGCGTGATGCACAATTTGAAAATACATGCTGCCCTTGATCGCAATAATACCTCTCAGTAAAGATGAATATTTTTCTCACCAATAATGTTCGGGGAAAGTAAAAGGTTAGAAGTAAACTAGAAATTGCTTTTGGTTTTGTTATTATTTTCAGTCGATTTCAATTTGTTGATGCTATAAAGATTTTGTTCATTATTTTTATTCGTTAAATAAAGAAAATGACTTTCTTAATCTTTGTTCTGGCTAGCTTATGCTCGACTTATTCAAGTGAATAAATGCTTGTGCACCAATAATTATGACTAACGATCGACATAATCCCTACGCATCACGGGAATACGCAGAGTCGTATGGAACAAGTTGAAACGCGATTCACCCATTGGTAAACAATGCGTTCTTAATAGTTATATTGACAGAGTAATTGCGTTTTAGTTTCAAGATTATGCATATCTAATGTTGTGTCCTATTTTTAACATTTTTCATTAATGCAGCATCGAGTAATTATAGCTACTTTACAAGTTATAGATATATAATCTAACTATTTTATTTGATTTAGGGCTAGCGATTATTATCATTTTTTTCAGTTGTTGCAGTTTATCTATACTATTTAATAATAATGATGTTTATTTGATGTAAATCATGAAAGATATGAGCGTTGTGAAGTAAGTATAGCAATTTAGGGTAATCTCATGAACAAAAACAGATTAACAGTACCTACTACATAGCTGCAAACACGTAGCACAATCAAGAGTTCTAATTTACAAAGTAGTGGTACAGTGGCACGCAAAGTTACTCATATGAGTAAAACCCAAGCAAACATTTCTTTAGATCTTATATTAATTAAAAAATTTTTGTGCAATGTCGTAATATCTAAAGGTTCATTTAATTCGTCGATCTTAAATCTGTATTAGCATCACCGCATACCATCAGAAAAGTATGTACCATCTTTAGCAAATTAAATGCGAATCTAAGCTCCACAAATCCTCGATTATTATTAATGCAATCGATGCTATAGTACACTGAAATAGTAATTAAAATTTTTTTGCAAACAATTCTGTATTACAGCATTGCTCGGTACGCAATACTAGTAGTTTCATTTATTGCATAAATAATCGAAGATTTGTGGAGCTTCAATTCGCATTTAATTTGTTAAGAATGGTACATTGATTATAAAGTGATTTTATGGTAGATCGATCAACTTATATGTTTAAGTAAGAAAATCTTCTATTGGTGTTTAAGAAGCAATAGGATATTATTAGCCTGTATACATCAATTATATCAATAATTTTATTTTTTATGCAGCGTTTATTAGTTGCTTGATGTTCGTTTTGATTATAATGTTTTATTATTTAATTATTCCACAAAATTATTGTGACAACATTAATAAATACAAATATTATTTCATTGAAAGTAATATACTTAAGATTAAAGAAAGTGTAGTTTCCAACAGACTCAAATATCTTTTTAAAACAGAGGAATAAATATAAAATAAATTTTTCTTTGTTGGATCAAACAAAAATCTCTTGGGTTTGAGGTACCTTTTCGGTCAGTATGCATCCTAACCTGTATTGTCAAAAGTTTTAGTGTCATATTAAACATTTTTAAAAACTTTTTTTTTTTAATTAACAAATTAAAAACAAAAACAAAACACTTTGTGTTTGTTCACGTCAAGATGTTAGTGTCAATGCGTGTGTAATTTGTTAATTAAAAAAAAAGTTTTTAAAATGTTTAATATGACGTACTAGTTTCACTAGTTTAATTAATTACATTTTTAATTAAAAATAAAAAAACCCAGGACTATAAGAAAATGTAAATAACCAATAGGAAGAAATTAAATTTAAAAGTTTGAAAATGGATTAAAAGAAAAAAATCCGAAACGTAGCTAATGTAAAAAAAAACAAAATACAATATATACCGTATTCCCGAATAAATGAAGTTTTTCTTTGAGATATAATACAGACGGTAAAATAAATTGAAGAAAAGAATTAATTATTCTTTTTCAAAATCAACTATTTATTCATATACATGCACTATGAACAATGGGTCATATTACCTCCTTGATTGCCATGTATTACTCCGTTCCACCTTTTTTTTACCTGCATACATTCAATTAGGCATAAAACCCAAGGTATCCTAGACTTAATTTATAGTTAGCCGACACTTGTGTTGTCTGCTTCGCCCTTATAACAAACTGTTTGTATTGTTTTCTATCTAAAAAGGGGGTTTTTAACACTTGACCTGCTTCAGTTTCCTTCCCGGCCTTTCTAACTTCTATAGTTTTATTCGCTCGGTTAAAGCATCACTTAAAGGACTTCTGCAGGCTTTTTCTTATTTTAAAATAACTACTGTGGATATTAAGTCAGGTATTTCATTTCAGTCATGGTTTTATGTAGGTAATTTATAATTTGCGCTAACTTAGTCGATTCTGTCTTAAAATATTGCTTGTAGAATGTAAAGCATGTTTTTATCATCGCAATAGGAGCTATAAATCATCATTTAAAACTAAACAAATATGACAACTTAATTGCTCTCTGAGTAAAAGGATTATAATAACGGGTTACGATCAATAACTTTCAAAAGAGGCAGAGCAGCATTAAGAAATACCAGTGTAGGTATGTTACATGCGTTGCAAATATTCATTTTTATTGAATGGAAACTTAATTTAGTATTATGATAATCAGAAAATGGTGTTTGATGATATTTACCTTACAACTGCATAAAATATATTAAAAGGTATAATCATGGGTCTTATAACGACACAAAAACACTTATTTTAGGCATTGTTGCTACAATATAGCAAAATATTAAGTAAGCATTTGGATACACGATTGTTGCACTAGGCGAACAATTCGAAAAAATTCCAACAGGTGGACTATGTTTTAAATAAATTCATATAAACCCAAACACAATGTAAAGAATGCAAAGAGAACCATTCTATTATATACATAGGTACTTATCGTTCAGCGTTCCTAATACCAGTTCAAACTTTTATCCAAATTAGCAAACCTTTTGCGTTATTTAGTTTGCAGTTAATTTCTACTGTTTATGCAAGAGTTACACGCAACATGACTTTAAAAAAACAACTACGCTAATCTAAGCGAAGTTGCAGAACGGAAAATAACATAGTAATCATAATTATTTGTTTTTTCTGTTATTTTAATTTTGTTACATGTGCCAAAGCCAAATAAATGGATAAGCTTCCTAACTAGCTAACGTCCAGACCAACTAAATATTTTTATTGACTCTATAGCGTATGTGCATATGCAAACACAAATACGATACCGATTATGCTGGAGTTAAATTGAATGGTTTATTTTTAAAACTGCAAATATTGTAAATTATCTTATTGACGAGATTTTTCAAATACCTACTCTTTTTGAATTGAAAATGTCAATTGTCACTTGTTTATGTTGCAGCTGTAAGCAATTAGATACCTATATTAATTGAAGAATACGGTTTAGCATATAACTAGATTATTTCAAAATCCTAATCTGGCCATAGGAATTTGTTAATAAATTGTAGGTAATCGGTGTAGGTAAAAAGAAAGTGTTGGTTATTACATTATGCTGTTTTTTTTAAATTTTCATTATTTCATCGCATTTTCACAAAAAAGAAAAACGGTTGATTATCATAGAGAATATTTTTCTATAGCTTGTTAAGTACGGCTAGTGCCTGTTTTAACGATTTTCAATCTTCCAATAAAATTGAAATATTTCTTGTTTGAAATTTGTGATTTTTCCCTCTTCCCCTCGTTGGCTATTACACTTGCAAAAAGAAAGTATTGCTGAAAATTACGTGAAAAGCGCATTCGTATAATCTTAGAGTAATTCTTCAGAGAAAAAAGACAAACATGAAAAATCGGAACTCTCCACATTGGCTTGTTTTTTCTATGTTGCAAATTCCGGTTTTACAACGCAAACAAAGTAGGGGTAGTGTGGGGCAAGATGGGAACATTAAGCTTTAGAACACTGCATCAGGATTGCAAATTGATATACAAGGTTCTAAGTACGCTTGCTGTAATTCTTTAAACATTTATCGACTGATGGATGAATTTACAATTTTTCGATGGGTACTCTTGATGTTGTGAGAAAATTTTGAAAAGAAATGTGTAAATACACCATCTTGCCCCATCATGGGGGCAAGATGGGGTTCCAGGTCAGTTAAGAATGGGTCGTACCATTAATCTAGGTAATAGGTAAAAAAAAAATAGAGTCTTAAAATATTTTTAAAAACATGCAGGAACAAAGCTTAAACTCTTTAAAACGGAACTAATTAAAATAAAAAAGAAATACGATAAGAATATTAAACTTAATCTTCACAATTGAGACAATAGAAGACGAACTCATCCACGTTATTCGCACAGCCTCCATGTACCCAACCTCGCCATCGATGGCATTGTATACATCCTCAACAGAAGAACTTGATTATTTCCTTGACGTTTTCTAAAAATCTATCTCCTTGCTTTCCTTACAAAATTCGGCTTCTTGATCTCTTCTGTTTTCGTCTTTGTCATTTTTTTTTCCTTTAAGTCTCCCTCAGCATTTCTAGTTGCCTTAGGGATTCTCCAGACTTATATTTTCTTGTAGCAGATTTTTATACGTAGTGCTTGTAAGGATTGCTGTCTTTCCCTTGTTACGCTTTGATTGAACCTGTACTTTATTCCTAACATAAGAAATAGGCATTATGTCTTCGAGAAAGCATAATGGCATATCCAGGCATAACGGATCAGACTGAAAAGTGAGATAATGATGTCCCCATGTTGCCCCATACCAATAGCCTCATCTTCGCTCTTTGGGACATTTTCTGGTTATGTTATAATAACATATTAAATATTTGAAATAAACAAATAACACACTATAGAAAATACATGCAATACATGTCAATTAATAAGCACAAAAAAGTGTAGTTGTAAATAATTTACTTATGCTTCCAATACTGACCGTTGAACTCACCATCAAAATAATAACGAAGTTTTGGAAATTGCAAAGTTCACGCACAAACAGCAATAACTTTGTTATTACGACTAGTAAAGTTTCCTACATTACAATAAGCATAAAACAGCACTTGTCAATATTAGGACTGCTATTATTTGACAGATGTTTACTGCCGTTTTGTAGATAAGACGATGTCCCCATCATGCCTCGTGGCCCCATCTTGCCCCACCCTCCTCTAATCGATATTAGAAGCAGAAGATCTACGGTTTATCACCTTCGTAAACAGATATATTTTGGGTTACATTTATTATAGGCTTGTAGTTCCTTAAAGTGCAATTTACCAGAATGGAGGAATGGAGGGTTCCAATTATTTTACGTTTTGCACTTACACACAGCGACATGTGATTAAATTACTAACAAGTAGGAAATTTCATATACTAATATATTTTTGAAACTTAGTTCTAATATGTATGAATTGTATTTTTAGCGAAAAGTCAGCTAATTTTTAAATACTTACCTACCTTATAATAGGGAAGGCAAAAAGAATAAATATCTACTAATAAAGCGAATATTGCATGAATCTAATACCTAATACAATGGTATAACAAATATTGCAGTAAACAAGCAATTTTTTCTTAAAATCAAAATCTACTAAATCGCAAAAAGCGATTAGAATGGATAATTAAAGGGAAATATACAATAAGCCCCTTCTACCCATATCTATAGTTGGGTTTAGCAGTGTTTTAAAGCACCCCAACTCCACTGACATCCACGTCAAACAAAGACCCCTCGCTGCTTCACCTTCCTGTCTACCTACAAACTGTACCACACTACAAATGAATTAGGGTTCTAAGTGCGAACCGTATTAAATCACCTCCACTCGTGCTATCTAGGGGGGCTGGCTGGTAATAACGTTAATCTTTTTGAATAACTTTGTAACTTGATTTTTTTTTGAAGCAGTAGTTGTTTACCATATTTAGTTATAGGTACATTGTATAAAAGAACACCACCCGCTTGCAAGAGTCACAAGCGATTTGCGAGCCGCTCTATGACCATATATAGAGAAATTTTTAATTAGAGTAAGGAAACTTTAATTGTTATGGAACCAATACCGTACTTAGCATGGGCAGTTTCATGTAGTAGTACCTTGAGGTGAAGCACGGAGTTTAGGATGAACTGTAATCATTTAGCTTTTCATAAATAAAGTAGCTCTATCACTGCCGCTCTATATATTTAACCGTTTATTTTTCCGAACTTGCTTAAAAGCTACGAAATCTTAAAAAATAAATAAACATACAAATTTTAAACATTGAAGTTATAATAAACCAAAAGAAACCAAAACTTCTCGGTAGATACACACTAGCCATACTGCGTGAAAAGTTGCGAGCTGTTGATTGCATTCTGGGCGACTGGAAATGACTTCAATTGTAGGCGTAGCTACGCACGAAGCCGCAGAACAGATTTATTAACGTTCGGCGAATTCTCATAGTTCAGTCGAATTAAATTGAGCCTGATATTTTTTTCTCGCTTTATTTATAAAGTTTGTAAAAATAATATTATAGCTAACATTATATTTGTATTGTATTAGTAGAAAGGAAAATAATAAACTTATTCGATAACTAAAATCTATTCGTGCTTCTTTTCTATTCATACTTATTCTTCAATCGAAGCATCAGATAATGTAAACTATAAATTTCAGTGATCAAGCTCATAAACAACATCAAAAGAACAAAAAGAATGAAAAGCAGTTTTAAAAGTCAACAATCAAATAAAATAGCAAACATAGATTTTAGAAAACCTACCAATAGTAAATAAAGTACGTATATTGTACGTATTGAAAAAAATATTGATATTCGGGATATTTATTAATCATTCATCCATAAAATTCCAGGCGACACTAATAATCGACGAGTAAAAGTTCTTGGGATGTGCTATTTTTGTACGATCGATACTTATTCTTATGTAAAAAGTTTAAAACTTTTGCACTATTATTAAATCCGCAAGCAATTTATTTAGATGTGATACTAGGATTTTATTACACTAACGCACAAACTTATTTCGATATCACTGATATTTTTCGCTGGGACATTTTTATTTTTGTTATTCATTAATGTAAATGTTGTTTTAGAGCGTCGAACTATTTTACGAATAGCAGTCGCGCTAAGAATTGATTTTATGGGATAATTTACTGCAAATAAATCATGTGTAACTTCTGCTGAATTGCCATTGTAAAATTGTTTCACAATTCTAGGATCTATAATATTCCTTTTTTTTATATAAAATTACTGACCGCGATCAAAACTTATTAACCGTTGTAAAGTTTGAGGACTATAGCCGTACCCTAATATCTATTGGATAGGAGATGGTAAATCGAAGCGTATATCTGACACACAACCGCCCAGCAGAATAACATGCAATTTCTCGACTTTGTTAACTAATAGAAATCATATTTTCAATCTTCTTTTATTTATATTACGGCAATCGACAGGTCGAAAGTGAGCTCTACTATACATTCTATTTATGAAAAGCTAACTAATTACAAATCATCCTAGCCCCGTGCTCCACCTAAACGTACTACACGAAGCTACCTATTCTAAGTACTATATTATGGATTCCATAACAATTGAAATGTTCCCACTCTACCTAAATAATTCCCCTGTATATTAAGAATAATAACAAGAATATAATAAATCGGTCAGCTATCAGTTGTTATTATGTTTGCCCCCATGAAACGACTTAAGTTATCTTCCAACATTCGCTAAGGGTAAGGGAAATTTATGGAAAAACCTTACTCAAGGAGCAGGACTTGGGAAGAAGTCCCAGACATTGTTACTGATAGCCAGCAAATTATCAAAATTATTATCCTTCTAAGTTTAGTAGAGGCAGCCTCCACGTCCCCTCAATTCTGATAGCCGGCCGTGTCGTTTTCATGTGCCAAGAACGTAGCTGCCACATCTTGTAACAACAAGAGGATGGACCAGAAACAAATAAAACAACAGCAGTACCTATTCTCATATTTAACAATATTTACTTAATCCTAATTACTCTAACCAAAGTAATGAAACTAAAAATTCATATTTTAAAGATTTATTTATATACTCCAATTTGCTATTAGCAAATATATAAATTAACACTAATTCAGACCACAAAAGAGTGTAAAAAATTTATAAATACGTACTTCCCTACTAACTACACAGTAAGAAAAGTAATGTTAATATAACTCCAACTTTTAGTTCCCACAGGTCCACTCCTATATTTTATAAAATTTACACTGCGTCTATAATTAAATATAACAATAATGTATTTGTTATACTTATTAAATAAATTAGTAAAATTTACTTTTAAAATTCTAGTTCACAACCAAAACGTTGTAAAATTTAAAATTTGTATTAGTATACCTTACCAACTTTTTTTGTAAAATTATGAAACTTATTTTGTTAATTTAAAATTATTTCCGAATAAATATAATAAATTATTGTAATATTAACAAATTTTCTTTTTATTACATTATTGTAATGTTAATGAATGTTATTTATTAATTTCATAATAAATTATTGCAAAATTAACTAATGTTCAGTATTATTTTAACATTAATGAGAAATTGACAAATCAATTTTTATAAAACTAATGCCCGGTTTTGGCTCTCTTGCGACTAGGTGGGGTAGGTAGATGAAAAAACTGGAGCAGACCGACTCACTTGATGGTCTTACACTGATTACAGTTTCAGTACTGCAAGTCTCTGGATGAGTGTATATCTGTGAAAATGTTGATAATGGGCTATCATTTGCAGGAGTATTTTTAAGTCGAAATAATTCTCTGAAACAATCAACATTAATATAATGTTTTATAAAAACGACTCATTACAAACCATTCTTCTTTACGACGACTATTATTACCCCTTTCCTGGAAATATTTTAAAAGGTTAGGTAAAAGGCAGTAGTTATTGTCGCCCCTTTCGGATCCTGCAGCTCCAAATCCTTCCCTACCAACTCAGGATAGATTTGACAGGCTATAAACAACCATTTTGTCATATCATTGCATCTAATTTAAATACTAATCATTAATTTTACTTTTACTATTTTATTACTGATTTTCCGCATATGTATTGACTAATTCATTATACAGGGAAACCTCCCTACGACGCACAGTCACGGGTCTGACGGAATTAATGTAAATTACTAATTAATTCTACCTTACAATCGATAAGTTTGACAATCAGAACTGCTTTGCTGTTCTCATTGACCCTATATACAAACAATATATGTAATTCATACAATAATTTGTACTTACCATTACAACTGATCCTCAACACTAAAGAAAACAATGAAATCACACAATAAACTAAATAGTTGAATCAGGCTCAATCACGTTGAATTAGAGATACGCCGAACACATCTAAGGTATAATGGCGTTCTTGGTGCATTGGTGGTGGCATCAGGTTAAAAATGCATGCACATGACAAATGACGTAATTGCAACGTATCATACCAATAGTAATGAATAGTATAAAATGGTATAAATATGAATTGTTATGAAATTTATAATAATCGATAATTTTCTATTAACAACTTTTCTATATATCCTAAATACAATAATAAATTAGACTCCGTTTGATTAACTTATAATGTATTATATGAACCTATGACACTATGATATTTTTAGAATTTAGCTCCTTGTTTTGTTTATGTTGTCCAAGTTGTATTACTGCACTTTGCGTGTATTCAACTTAAAGTGATTTTGTGTGATGCCTTGATGCTAATGCATATGATTAAATATTGAATTATTAATTTTGTTCTAAAAAATAATTATAATAAATATAAATTGTAAATTCGAATATACTTTTTTTGTAATTTACCTAGAAATGAAGTTACCAATGCATTTAAGTTTGTTAATGTAATAACCGCGTTTGTAATCGGAAGATATATATTTTAGTTAAAGTTAAATTTATTAATTCAACAACATAAATTGTTACATTAACTAGATTATGAGTAAAATACGATTTTAGATGTTTAACAAAAAACCGGTTTGCTAATGTTACTAAAAGAAAGTGTTAATATTAACTGTAATTAAGTTATTATAAGTATTTTGTTAAATTGTAGTTAAATTAGCAAAACATTTTTTTACTGTGTATCTAAATACCATGACGTAGTACCTTATCTAATTCTTCGGCAGCATTACTAAAAAAAAATCACACCATTCGACCGACTCGTTATCTCTAATATCTGTTTCGAGTTGCAGCCAATGTAACCCCTTATAGGGTTTTCCACGGAAGTGGTTAGTTAGAAGTGGCTTAACGAAAACTTTCAGCTTTAAAAATTTAGGGTTTGCATTAGTTTGGTGCTGACCTGCCTTCTTAAATATTTTTAAGTTTGTTACACTTTTAACATGAACCGGAAATCGCACTTAACTTTATTATTTTAAATGGAATACCCTACATTTTTTCAGCATAAAATAGGACCGGTGTGAACTTGGCAAGCAACTTTATTAAAAAAAAATAAACGTAGTACGGTTCGATTGTACTTCGTTTGTACCCGTTTGTACCAACTTCAGTTTCGTTTGTACCTCAAAGGTTAAAAAAATAAAAAGGGTTAAAAAAATTCAGCAAGCAAGTACAAGATATTTAAAAACGGACAACGCCATTCGAAAGAGCATCGGTTGTACCCGTTTGTACCACCTTCGGTTTCGTTTGTACCTCAAAGGTTAAAAAAATAGAAAGGGTTAAAAAAATTTCAGCAAGCAAGTACAAGTTATTCAAAAACGGACAACGTCAATCGAAAGAGCATCGTTTGTACCCGTTTGTACCTCCATTTAAATCGTGTGTACTTCCTCCAAACCGGAAGTAGAAACATTTGAAAATAAGTAAGTCGACGAGAGAAATTTCGCTAATTTTTGAGTTATTGGAAAACGGCCAAGGCTATTCGAAAAAGCATTGTCTGTACCCGTTTGTACCTCTTTTTACATCGTTTGTACTTCAACCAAACGGGAAGTAGAGCCAATTCAAAATATGTCAAAGAGAGAAATTTGGCTATTTTTTGAGTTATCAAAAAACGGCCAACGCTATTCGAAAGAGCATCGTTTGTACCCGTTTGTACCTCTTTTTACATCGTTTGTACTTCAACCAAACCGGAAGTAGAGACAATTCAAAATATGTCAAAGAGAGAAATTTGGCTATTTTTTGAGTTATCAAAAAACGGCGAAGGCTGTTCGAAAGAGCATCGTTTGTACCCGTTTGTACCTCTTTTTACATCGTTTGTACTTCAACCAAACCGGAAGTAGAGACAATTCAAAATATGTCAAAGAGAGAAATTTAGCTATTTTTGAGTTATCAAAAAACGGCGAAGGCTATTCGAAAGAGCATCGTTTGTATCCGTTTCTACCTCTTTTTAATTGTTCGTACCTCAAAGAGAACCGGGCAGAGACATTTGAAAATATGTCAGACAAAGAAATATTACTAATGTTTGAGATATCGCAAAGTGGCTAACACTATTCGAAAGAACATCGTTTAAAACAGTTTGCACCTTTTTTGAAATCGTTTGTACTTCGCCGAAGCCGGAAGTAGTTCTTTTCAATATTTATATTACATTTTTGTCTCAATTGAACAAGCTTCTCATCCCCTATTTTAGAAAACATATAAATACAGATATTCTGCATTTTTCCAAATTGGGTAAGACAACCTAGTAATGTGACCATTATTTATTAATTAACTATGTATTTAATCTACACTTTGTGAGACCTTTAAGTATATTCTTAAATAAGTGTGTTGTTTTTAAATCAACTCTTATTATATATTTCTATATCTCTGGTTACAGATACCGGTTGTAAATGTATTTTAATTATCTAATTATTATGAACCTCTGACAGAGAGATTATGAAGAGAAATATTCAATTGAGTCGTGTAGCGGCACATTCAACGAATTGAATCAAATGGCATTGCCCGTAGTGCGATATCTCAAACATTAGCGAAATTTCTCTCTCATATCTTCAAATGCTTCTACTTCCGGTTTAATGAAATTGATTGAATTGTCTCTACTTCCGGTTTGGTTGAAGTACAAACGATGTAAAAAGAGGTACAAAGGGTACAAACGATGCTCTTTCGAACAGCCTTCGCCGTTTTTTGATAACTCAAAAATAGCCAAATTTCTCTCTTTGACATATTTTGAATTGTCTCTACTTCCGGTTTGGTTGAAGTACAAACGATGTAAAAAGAGGTACAAACGGGTACAAACGATGCTCTTTCGAATAGCGTTGGCCGTTTTTTGATAACTCAAAAAATAGCCAAATTTCTCTCTTTGACATATTTTGAATTGTCTCTACTTCCGGTTTAGTTGAAGTACAAACGATGTAAAAAGAGGTACAAACGGGTACAAACGATGCTCTTTCGAACAGCCTTCGCCGTTTTTTGATAACTCAAAAATAGCCAAATTTCTCTCTTTGACATATTTTGAATTGTTACTACTTCCGGTTCGGTTGAAGTACAAACGATGTAAAAAGAGGTACAAACGGGTACAAACAATGCTTTTTCGAATAGTCTTCGTCGTTTTTTGATAACTCAAAAAATAGCCAAATTTCTCTCGCCGACTTACTTATTTTCAAATATTTCTACTTCCGGTTTGGAGGAAGTACACACGATTTAAATGGAGGTACAAACGGGTACAAACGATGCTCTTTCGATTGACGTTGTCCGTTTTTGAATAACTTGTACTTGCTTGCTGAAATTTTTTTTAACCCTTTCTATTTTTTTAACCTTTGAGGTACAAACGAAACCGAAGGTGGTACAAACGGGTACAAACGATGCTCTTTCGAATGGCGTTGTCCGTTTTTAAATATCTTGAACTTGCTTGCTGACATTTTTTTTAACCCTTTCTATTTTTTAACCTTTGAGGTACAAACGAAACCGGAGGTGGTACAAACGGGTACAAACGATGCTCTTTCGAATGGCGTTGTCCGTTTTTAAATATCTTGAACTTGCTTGCTGAAATTTTTTTTAACCCTTTCTATTTTTTTAACCTTTGAGGTACAAACGAAACTGAAGGTGGTACAAACGGGTACAAACGAAGTACAATCGAACCGTACTACGTTTATTTTTTTTTTTAATAAAGTTGCTTGCCAAGTTCACACCGGTTAAAATAGGGTTTCCTATATACTTATCTTCAACTCCTACTAAGAACTTGGACATTTACACTGTTGTTCAGTCACCGACATTAATATTTAACACCTTCAAAGGGTTGAGCCATTCTTTCGAGTGCTAAGTATTAATGTCCGCGACTGTACGTATTCGATTAAATTTTCACTTCAAGTCCTAGAGACATCCCTTTTTAAAATTAGACAGTACTCATGGTGTGTTACCAAAAGATAGAAAACGTTATCGTCGCGGGGTGTCTAAAAATTAGTGATGTTTTGTTGATTAATGCCTTCAAATAGCTGAATAATTATTATCTGGTAGGTTATGAGTCCAAAGAAGCGCACCATTCAGGTTTTGGGCAGAAAAATTGTTTTGTTTAGTCCCAGTTCATAGGCTGTTTGTTCGTGATGGCGTGCGGGTTACTATTCAATGTGATGTAAAATAATAACTTTATAGGTACGTCCATGTATTTCCGCTGCACGTGTTTTTCGATCGAAGGGTGTTTATCTCGTTTTTATCGCTCCAGTCAGCCAAATCAATTTCTGGACGCTTGTTCGCCATGAGATATCGGCTATTTCTACGAGCTATAACGGTAGGCATACACAATATATACAAAGAGCAAACAAAACTCTTTCGCACCGCTAGGTTAGGAATTGTGTATGTTGATATATACTCTTTATAAATATTTCTCGTGTCCCGGCCACGCCTTGCCCCTGCATAAAGCTTTCCACTAGTTATGATTATGATAATGCAATAAATTATTATTATGAATAAAAATTATTTAATTATTTTTCTACATCTCTATTGTAAATAGTTTGCAATTTTTAAACCAGATTACGGAAAATTTTTACGGGGTCTATTTCGATCTGAATATCTGGAATTTAGTCTATATTCATGGAGAATGTCAAAGAATTGCAAGAAAAGTTTGTGGAGAAATCAATAAACTTACCGCCAATAAAACATAACAATTCAGAGAACTTGAATCACTTTTTGTAACGACTGGGTGTAATGCTATCAAGATAACACTGTAATAAACCTGTTTCCGAGAATGAGGAAAATGGGATTAATGTTTTAGGGCAATTCGAAACACATCTCCGTAGTTTAGTACCTGCTACTTCTGAAGATTTCGGCACTTCGTTCATAGAATTTTCAAATAGGATCCACTCTCAACTTTCTGATCATTAAATATGCGAAAACAATAGTTATAACAATAATACATACTGACAACAATATTTTATTGCAAAGAAATTTAAAAAGGTCCAATCCTTCAATACTTTTTATTTAATAGTAAAGGCTACCGATTTCGAGCCTATAGTGGATCACATTCAGGCAACTGAAAGCGTGTGCAATAAATAATGTAAGCTAGATTATAAAATGGAAATTAAAGATTTTGTTTTGACAACAGACTAACAATTTTTTAAGGGAATATGGCGAAGAGTTACAGTAAAGAAATAAAAAAAAAAAAATTGTAAGCAATTTAAAAAAATAGTTATAACTTTTGAAATACTTACGGTAATAAAATTCTTTAAAAAATTGTCAACATGTAATAAAAGAATTTAGCTAACATTGTGAGATTATTAATGTAAAACCAATATATGCACAATTAGAAAAAGTAATAATAAAATAAAATCTCTGTAACAAATGCGACACATAAAATTGTCAATACAATGGACAAAACAAATTAATTTGTAGTTTTTATTTAATAGGGCATTTATGTTCAGATAATAGATGATATTAAAGTAAAATGTAAAATGTATGAATTCTGAGAAAAGTCAAGCAAGTAAGAAAGAAGAAAACTGCGTGTTCAACGACTATAAGTCAAAGAGAAATTCAAAAGCGAAACTAGAATCAAAGTCGAAAGGAGCATTAAGAGATTATTACATTTTTGATGGTGTAGAATTCCGAGATATTCTAAATTATTAAAAAAAAACTTTTTGTTCGATGCTAATTGTTATTTAAATTAAATTGATGATAATTGTTTTTAAAACGATTGGCGAAATGAGAAAAGGCAGAAGAGGTCAGTTCCATACATCGGACATGCTCAGTTTTATTTTACAAAATACTAGTTTTAAAGCAATCTGGCTCTAGTTTTCTTCAAAATTAAGTTAGAAAATCACTTGTTCTTGGAGGAGGTTGCTACACTTTGCATTTGATAATAAAGTATAGTATGATATACATTATAAATATGCAAGGAAACTGAGCTATACTGAATTATACTGATCTTTGCTTTGCTTTTTCTTTTATTTTTATTAATAGTTATAGTTTATACCAGTTAGGTTTTACTTTCATACTTTCAAATGCCTTTGTAACATTTTGATGTATTAAAATTATTTGTATTATTAAATTTTATTAATTGGTCTATATTTTATATATGTATACTTTTCTTGATCAATAAATAAATGATAAATATTTTATTGTTATTATTATTATTGACTTTTACAATGGATTATGTGTTCTTTATGCTTCGATGCTGTATTTCCATGTTTGCTTGGTAAATATTTATTTTATTTAACGATGAAGTTTGGAAAATTAAAATGTTTTTAAGCAGTTTAATAAGTAGAAGATGTCATCTTGCCATTATGTTTTACCGGACTAGCTTAAAACAATTTTAAATATACTTCTAGTTGTTATAGTTATCAATTATTAAAATAGAAAACTTATAGAAACAAATATGGAAATATTAGGAACGCTAGCAAATTTATAAACATCTTAAAATAGGTGAACGTGGATCCGACCAAATACTCCATGTATGCAAGCTTTACTGCCCATCGCGTGTGGGAGACTAGCAGTGAATAAATAACATGATATATGGTTTACACTCGGTCGCCATTTGTTAGCGTCTTAAAATGTGTTTTCTAACCAATTTGTGATCGTTTTAGTTTTAAATATATACTCTTGAATTATAATTTTCTCTAGGTACTAGCCTTTTGCCATTAAGATATTTTTCGCAACATACGTTGAGAATTTTGTTAAGTGTAGGCGCTTGCCTGCACTGTGGCACTATACGTATATGTATATACATTCCAATAATACTGTTTAAAAAAACAATACCAGAAATATATAGAAAGACATAAAAAAGGCCGCACCTGTAGATAGTTGTTGTAAGCATCGTATTCCGAACGATAACAAGTACTTTCTTTGAGACTATAAATGTTAAAAGAAGATACGGCGATAAAATTTATTGTTCTTTAGAGGTTTTTGTTTCTAAAGTAGCTTTCAAACATGACTAACTGTTTAAATTCTGAACTAGGGCGATCGCATAGCTTGTGTTTGCTGTGGATAAGCTTTGATAAGCTACACAACATATTGTTAATCACGGATACTATTATTTGTACTCCTATATATACATACATATTCGCCTTTGAGTTTAAGGAGGAACTTGACTTTTTGTTGTATAGGAATGCATGCATTTGGGTTTATTTTATACCCTTTTTCAGTTTTTTTTCTCATATAAGTTATTTGCGTATGATATGAACTGAGAAATCTTCTCCTGATTTGCCAATTCTTCTGGGAAAAATGATCGTTTATAACTTTTTTTTTTCATCCAGATATTTTTATTAGCAAACTATAGTCTCAAAACTTTCACAATCAAATAATTGTCATGTTATAAAAATGATATGCGTCCTACACAAAATATTTTGTACTGTCGCAAAATTATATACGCCGGGCCGCAGAATTACACCCGGTAGGCCATATGCCGGCCGCTAGTTGACCCCTCTGATATATAAAGGCACTAGCTTTTGTCCATGACTTCGTACGCATGACTTCTGTAAATGTGGATTTACACTTGTTAAGAATTAAACAAACTTTTATTTTAACAATATTAGGACGCTAAATACAATTTTGCCTTTGCGCGCATTAGTTGGCCTTGAATTCCAATTGATTCAATGGGATCAGTCCACCACAGTGCAATGTGAATCGTCGTTTTGACAACCATAGTCACATATTTATCTAAGAAATAGATAAATATTTTATTGACATGTTTGCTATGCAAAATTTTAGCATTATAAAATCTTAGTTCATCATATGGTGATTTAAGTGATACAATTTTGCCGTAAATCTTACAAAACTAGTTTATTTGTAACTGTACTGATTTTCTATAAACTAAATAAGTTTTTTGGGGGATTTACATTTGATATCGTATGTCCAGATAAATGTTTCTTTGCGATTAAGATAATTATTTGGATGATAGAATTTTTTTATAGAAATATTTTGATGAAGGGATCAGGAACATCAATCTTAAGTTACTATATTTAATTGAAATAAAGTTTCTATATGTGAAAGAGGTTATTGTAAGTATATCTATTTCTTTGCGGGATTGCGGGAAACAATATTTTTTCTCAGTGTATGTATGCCACGAAGGCTAAAAAGTATATAAGATAACACCAGCAGGCCAACAAAATATTAAATGAGCATATAAAAATATTTAATAATATTTCTATAAGTTGTTATAATGTGTCCAAATATTTGACCCATGTTATATATTATACATATAAATCCCTATAAGAATTGACTAAGTTTTAAGTCTGTTCGAACATACAGATCGTGAACGCATCAGATAACGTATTCCACTTCGCAAGAACTCCAATTTGTTCTCTGATTGGTTCACGTGATCATGAACCGTTCGCGAACTGCATATTCCAACAGCCCTTTTATCATTCTTAGAACTAAGCAGGGCTGAGCAAAATACATTCCAAATATATGTAAAATACAAAATATGATCTTAATTAGTATTTAAAATATCAAATACACAATACATTATTTATTAGTATTTGAAATACCAAATATAAAATACATTCATTTCAGGTATTTAAAATACAGTACTTTAAACAAAGCATTTAAGGAAAATAAAGTATTTTAGTAATCTGCTTTCGGCTGTTATAGGAGCAAAGCCTTACATTTTCCTTTATAATAATGCACGAATAAAATATGTTTAATGCTAATCAAACGCTATTGTGTTCTAGCATCTCTTTATTCACATTTTCATTTCGTTTTAAATAAACAAGCAATTCAAAAAGTTTATCTGATAAACAACTTGAAGGAGCAATGTATAAACCTCGCAAATGATTTTTAAAATAGTATTTTTGTTCGTTTCTTCACACATCATACAGAGAGCAGTTACGTTATCTCTATCAATTTTGATATTTTGAAATATTTCCCATTTAAAATCATGGAAACATTGTCAATTTCGTTATTATTTGTTTCCATCATTTCCAACGATTTCATTAAAGTAAATTGTAATTATTATTATCGAAATAGGGACGAAATACGATATCGAAATGCATCCACAACCAAACTATTCACGTTTAGTAATTAAAGTAAAGTTAGGGAGGCACAGAGCGCCAAATACACAGTATATTATTAAATAAATATCGTTCGGGATGTGGTAATATCGGTAGCACTGTCCATATAAATACACTATCGCGATTTTGGCGTGCTTTACTTTCAAGTTATGGTAACTATGTACTATCCTGACGTCATGACGCTCATATGATAGTAAATAAAGTAATTTATGTATTTCAAAATACACAAAATACTTCAAAAATATATGTCAAATACAACAAGATACAAAATACATAAGGAAAATTATTTCAAACATAAAATGCAATAGTATTTTGTATTTCAAATACGTGTTTGAAATATTTGTATCTTACATGCGCCCAGCCCTGGAACTAAGTAAGCATGAAATATAATTTGTACTTCACAAGCATAGTGCCCAGTGGCGGCTGGTACTAAAGGGCACAAGGGACGTGCCCACCAAACCACCAAGATAAACACAGAAAGAAATTCACATGTAATTCAGTGCATTATTTTATTTTATTATTTTTACGTATTTTTATAGCGATGGTATCAAAGTTTCCTTCCGCACCACAGACGCTCAAAACTATGTTCCGGGGCACTATTTCCGATGTACCTATTTCGAGTATGAATCGGGCGGCTCCGTTTATCTTCGCCATATGCGCTTATACGGTCGCTTTGGGGCACGCAATTTCGTGTCTCCAGGTAATGTCTTGCATTCATTGCGACTGCATCGGTTTCAACGCCTACCGCGCATATGTGATTTCAAACGCTTGAAGTGCCGTTTATTATTAATGATGGAAGTTAACTGTGAGTGCAAAATCTTAAAAGAAAACCGCGCTCGAACTTACAATAGAGTATCCAATAAAAATATATATGAAAAATATGAGTGGATGTGCGGATGTTCACTAACAAATAAACTATTTTGTTTTATCTGCTTAATTTTTAAGAAAGAGGTTAGTGCGTGGAATAAACAAGGGTTAAATGATTTAAAGCATATCGCAGAGAGGGCAAAGAAACACGAAAATTCCGTTTCTCACATGAATGAGTGCGATGACATGTGTGACGTAGGTGTAGGTGGTGTTTTGCCACTGTTAGTGTTCATAATAGACAACAACCTAAAAAAGTTTTGACGGAAATATTCAAACTGTTGGATATTATTTGTACAACCCCCATGTCGATAGCAGAATGTGAACGATGTTTTTCCACCCTCAAACGTATTAAAACTTTTCTGAGAAGAACAATGTCAGAAGATCGACTGAACGCATTTTTACAACAAAGTCATAGATGTCTTTTCCAGCATGAAAAATAGGAGAATGGAGTTTATGTACAAAGAATAGGCAAGTTTTTATTTTGTGGCCACCTTCTTTCATAACTCACGAGCCGCCACTGATAGTGCCTAAGTGTAGGTTAAAAGTAATGGTTACAAATTTAATGATGTATGTAAAATCAAAATGTCTTTCTTATTGTAAAACATTATTTTAAATTCTATCATTAATAACACATTTTTGTCATGCACTATCTATTTCATCGAAAAAATTAGTGATCGTAATCTTTATTTATTAACAAAAGTGGCACGCCAAGAAGAGCAATGAAAGGAATACCTAGAAACTATAAAGGCATTTATAAACAATTATATATGATAATAGGTTATAAAAAATACAATGAGAGGTACACTATACCTTGTAACAATAAACAATATATAAAGATGGAGTGGGGTACATCCTTACTAAAGCTGAAAAAGGATTATCCATAAACAGTTTTTTTTTTCACAATCCTACCAAGATATTTGGTACATATTCATTGCATTTATATGATTCCAGAACTTGTACTGTGTCGGGCCACAATATTCCATTGATTGCTGTATCAACATGAACCTGATGTGATAACGTTTGGTCGGTGTATTTTTGTGTTTTGTTTTTTTTAACACATCGGCACATTTTACTAACACTTTTGGTATGGGTGGACGAACTTTGTACGTGACACTAATACGTTTATAATAAACATACGCTCCCTTACAAGCACTGTGTGACTATTTTCTTTTTAAGTATTAATATTCCTTCGACTTCAGCCGAGTAACTCTACCCAAGGATATCGTAAGAAGCAACGAGGAAGTTCACAAATCACCTTAATTTTACCGCGTTGTTTGTCCGATAACTTTGACTCTTCTGATAATGTAGAATGTAGATGGTAGAGTGCAAACTACTAAACGCTTGATGCTTAGATAGCTGTACAACGAAAATGTGTTATGCTTAAGCAGTATTGCAGATGTTAGTTTTTTTGAATTTTAACCGAAATGTAAATATTTATATTTTTAGAAATGTTACAGGCTCTGCCCGATAAGCCATTGACAAGTGCCCCTAAAGCTATCGGGCTGAAATTAAAGCAAATGAGTACTAGTGTCACATATACTGTAAATATCAAAAATTAGCTCAATTGATGCCACCCCCTTCGAGATATTAGCATAAGGGGTGGACAAATTCAATATTTTTTCTCGGGAGTTATTTAAGCTATCACGTTCAAAAAAAATATGTAGGTAAACACTGATTATGGGCATTTTATATAAAAAAATAAGCATTAATTTCGTTCACTCAGTTCGAAGTTATTATTATTTTTCCCATTTTAGGGGTGCTTCTTTTTAGTTTGGTTCAAGGTGCCAACTTGGCTTTTTGATATATTAGACTGTATACATCTTGGTTTACTATATATTTTTTTCATTTTTTTCTGAGCAGTAGAACATGTAAATTAAAAATAAAATCTTTTTGAACGATCTTTGTAGGCTTGGTTTATTTTAGGGTTAAAATAATTGTTTATCCATCAATTTCAGGATTGTTTGTATGTATGTTTCAGCCCTAGTAGTTATAAAAGTATCGAAATATAAAAATGCTGTGTTGAAAAGGGGAAAGAATAAAACAAATAAAAATGAGAAAGGGGATGGGTAAGAAGATATTTCAAAGATACGAATTCAATTTCCATAATAAACTCCTTGCAAGAAGTGAGAGAGGATATACGCCACGTTTTGTACATTTTACGAGAATGATTTAAAAGGGTTTGGGTGTTTTGAAAAAATTCATAGAACTTTGATCAAAACAGCCTGTTCATATTGGTTCTGCAATATATATTATGTTTTACACTTTTATTTAATATCCGGAAATTATACACACACACACTGTACAAAAGATTACAATTATATATAAAACATTATAACGCTATTCGCACAAATAACCTTATTTGTACGAGTAGCACTACTTTCACACTCCCATATTTTTTTTTTTTAAATTTATGCCCGATTTGTTTTTTGCAAGTTTTCGGTAGCTTGTAGACTTCATAATACGATAATATGCATTAACTAGAAATATTCTCAAAAACTGTTAAAAATAAAATATTTATGAAGTGCAGAGCATAAATGATGGAAGTCGCTACCATGAAATATGACTTCATCCTTTCAAATCTCAAAGTAATCCATACAACCACCATAACAGGAGCGTCAATGTCAATAATTCTACTATTTGACAAACGGAAAATAATGTTTGTAACAAGGTAAAACACAACGCAATCGACACTATGTGATATGTTTATTTTCAATATTTAAGAAAGAACAAATAAAATGTTACAACAAAATGCCCGTATGAGACTTGGAAAATTATTCTAATTGTATCTAATGTTTTTTCAAGCCCACAGCCAGCCTGGGCAATTCAGGATTATAAGGGCTATGTTACATTTTGATAATATAAGAAGAGAGAAATCCATTGCCCTTCACTCGTTTATGCTCGCCCGTTATTGCTGATTATGTGGTATATTAAAGTCATCCATCTCGGTATTCTTTGCTTTTCCTTTCCATTAAATTGCGCAATTGACATTTGCTGGTTAGCGTTCCTGTCGTTGTTCTAATCATTTGGATCAGTTTGGTATTAGAAAGGATGACAAAATGCGGCAAAAGTAATATTTCATAGGAGCGTCAATCGTTTATGGGCTGACTGCACATAATTTTCATTTTATTGAAATAGTTTTTGCAAAATATTTCGAAATTATGTATATAAACTTAGCTTATGACCGTACTTGTAAGCCTGTTAGATAGCGAAAACTTATGAAAATAATGGGGATACAATTAAAACAAATAAAGTGGGAGAAGGGGCTGAAAAGCTATTTATTCGAGGGGTGTTATAATGACCTAGTAGATATCTTCATTAGTTTCCGAGTAAATACGTGGAAAAATAGGTGTTGGACCCTCTCTATACAAGAAAGCTATTGGCGTAAGAAACTTGCTTTAGAAGGCAACTGACATTTAAACTTTACTAACAGCACGCGTATCAGAAAATGTACGTAGTGAATTCTGAGACAATTTTATATCTCTACCTATTTAATTTAGTTATTTACTAGGAGCGTGCCATGTATGTACAACAACCAGGTTACGAGGCTGTTGGAACACTCTCTACCTGTAGCAATAAATCTTAATGAATTAATAAACATGGTGTACGTAATTTAAGGATTTATTGAGTGAAATAACAAAACGTTAGAAGTTTCAAATATTTAATAGTGCCACTACGATCGCTTCACCACACCGTGGCTAACTACTACACTATTAAGACATTTCTGTTTATACATCGAAAAATAGTAGTGGGGAGTGATATAAATCTTTTTGGTCATTTAGAGCTAAGTCTAACTTATCATGTCTAATATGATCTCTAAGTACTCTAGCAAGTCTAAGTACTTCTATTTTGATATGTCTAAGTATTCTAGTCTAGTTTTTTACTTGGTTATGTAGAATGTCCAAATTATTATTAAAGTTATGGTTAAACTCTAAACAATGTCTCGGAACGTAAAATCCATCTTCTTATTTTCGTAGCTCCTTCAGTTCAGTTCAGTGAATCTGCTGATGATGATAGCTTTGCTATCGAAACGTACGTCCAGTTTAGTACAGTTTGTGGTGAGAGGTCTAGGAGAAGTTCGTAGCTTCTTGTTGAGAGGCTTGTTAGAATACCCAGAGCTCAGTCATTGTTTAGAATTTAACCATAACTTTAATAATAATTTTGAAATTTTACATATCAAAGTAAAAGTAACTAGACTTGCTAGAGTACTTAGAGATCAATGGACATGATAGGTTAGGCTTAGCTCTGAATGATCAAAAAGATTTATATCACTTCCCACTACTATCTCTCAAATATATAAATAGTAATGTCTTAATAGTTGCATTTCATTCACCTGATGAAGCCACTGTGTGGTGAAACGATCGTAAGTAGTACTATTAAATATTTGAAACTTTTAACGTTTTGGAGTTTCAAGTTTCAACAAGTATCTCCCTCATCTATTAATTTTTTAAGGATTTATTCTATAATGTTAATTTATAATTCTATAAATATTTGTCATAATTATGTTATATCAAGGTACATATAGTTTTATTTTTTTTTAAGTCCATAATTTGTTATTCTTTTTTGAATTAATTTTTTGATCACAAAAATTTAACCATCTCGTGCAAATATCCTTTTGCGACTGATACGTGCAACCGACTGTCGCAAATAAGCAAACAGGAGGCGCAATGAAAAGCTAATCTGTTCACATCTACGAAAAATATAATGCTGCAACAACTTGGGCCAACAACATTCTTTTGCAGCAATATATTTTTTTCCTCGTTCACACTACTGATAAAAATTAATTGCACTAATTTGATTGCAGGTAAGAATAAGGTTACGATTAAATTACTAAGTATATATTAAAACGATACTAAGCAATTTTTATTTGGCTTTGGAAGTAGTCATAGAATTTCGGAATACGCCGACTTTTGTAACCTAGGGTTTTTGAAATGGCGAAAATATAGGTAAATATAAATACAAGTCTATCTCAAATATATGAAAAAAACTGTTTTCAGTACGCACATCCTTTGTTATTTATTCTCCTACTTGACGACAAAAATTGCGATTCACTATATAATATATTCTAAGCTACAGTTATATTATTATAAATGATTTAGTCTAGCCAGTGCGCACATTTTGCAAATAACGCTCATGTTCTGAGATATATCTAATGTTTACCGTTGAAACAGGAAATATACCATTCATTTACATCTGAATATATCCATTACGTAATTCTCGGCGCAAAAATACCTCATCAGCTACATCACAACAACCGTCTGTCTGTCTGTTTGGGTAAAGATTGCGCTGAACTCAAATCTAAATTATGTATATACAAACAGAATCATGGGCGTATTTTTTTCCACGTACACAAACTCACGCTTACATAAGGGAATAGTCGGAATTTTGTATAACAGCCGAGGTATATTTAAAGAGTTTTAAAGGTGAACATCTAGACCGGTCTCTGTTGGAAACACCTCCTCCTGCTTAAAACAGAGACTATCCGAGTTGATGCGCGCCAACATTCTCTTTCTCTCTCGCATGTTCCTCCCACCTCCCTTCACTTCGTTGTTATCTTGTAAAATCGTTTTTTTTTTTGTAACCTGCGATGGTATTACGTTCTATTTTCGAGTGGTGATTTGAAGTTCTTCGCGAAGGTTTTTTATATTTAGTTAGTTCTTTAAACAGTTCTAATATTTTATTTACGTTAATTACTAGATATAACGTCGTACAAACAGATATATGAGAAACGCCACATAAAAACAAAGTAGTTTTGACCAAAATAGGTATTTAATGCCTAATGTTTTAGTTAAATAAAGAAAGACAACTCAAACATAGGTTAATATATAATAGCTTTATTCGCTGTTTCTGAAATGGTAAAGCAGTGGTTATCTGTTTCAGTATCTGTCAATGCAAAAAAAAAAATGAATTTCTCTAATTACGACATACTACTATCCTTGTAAGTTATGTGCTATGCGCTCACCACCTGGCGGTTAGCCATAAGATATCTGAAAGTTTTGGTAATTTTGGATTGTCGGGATGTTCAACTTGCTTTGACTCTTTAAATCACTTGAAATGCTGCTACATTTACTTGATGTAGATACTTCATTGCACTGAGAAAAATACTCCAAATGAAAAATATATTTAGCATTTTATATTAATGGCAACCGTATTTTTTAATAAGTACGATTAGATAGTTATTCGCTATTAATCCGCCATGCATTAAAAGTGAGTAAAGTAAGTTTTCTAACGCTGTGATAGAATCTCAAGTACTAAAATATATTAACAGACATTAAATATTTCATACTCAAATTGCAAGATATATCTACAGCCAATAAACTCAATTATTTGGCATACTATTAATTAGTATAAATAGTATAGACATAAGTAAAAACTAACTGAAGAATAATGGTTAGTGAGTTAGGGCAACTACTAAAATTTTGTATCGTTGGTGTTCGGGTACAGTCGATTGGAACCGACAGTACTTCTAGCGCATATTGGTTTATTGGTTATGTTGTGCTTGTTCCTGGTTCATATAAGTACATACGTTTTAGAAAGGTGATGCTGCAATTTATTTATCTAATTCGTCAGAGTGACAAGCTGAAACAATTAACCTGCAGTGACAGTGTACGGATTGTGTTGCAGTTATCTTTTATGCTAAGTTGTAAGTTATATTTTTATAAAGATGGTAGCCTTATTTTTAGAGTATTTAATACTTTTCTAACATTTTTAGAATATACCAGTGTTTTCACGTATAAATGTATATGCCTAAAAACAGTAAAATATGTTATTGTTTAATGTAGCAGTTTTATATTAATTTTACACACATTTTAGTACCTTTAGTACCCAGTCGCCGCTGATGAAATATTAGTCCTTTTGAGGCGAATAAAATAACTATTATTCAACCTATTCTAAACTGCCTGTAGTGTAATAATTAACTATTTAAAGAGGACCAATACTTCAAAATGATTGAAGCCTGGCAAAATCAGTTATAATAATTATACAAAAACATGTCTTCAAATAAATACATATCATAGTTTAGTTATGGTAACTAAATTTAGTTAAGTTAAAGTAGTAACACAAAGCATTCACTGCAAGTAATATAGATATTTACACCAATTAATATACAGTAAATAATGCAAAACCTTTGGAACAAATAATATTGTTCATTTATCCACAAAACTAAAGTTATTTAGTGTCAGCCATCATTGTTAGAAACATGACCGTATTTGCAGTAAACACTTTGGTTATTTGTCACATATACAAATGATTTTTTTTTTCAGCGGAGAGGAAAGTGTCACTTTCCTCCCCCATTTGAGAAAAAAGTTGTACTTTTCATCCCTAGGGCGGAAAGTAAATAATATTGACGTGATGAAATTGTACATCTTATAATATGTGACATTGATAAATAACATTAGTACATTCAACCCAGTCTGAACTCATTTATAGGATAATTGCAAAATTACTAGATAGTAAACTTCAACTAAACTGTTATTAAACACTTTTAAAACGACGCTAACTTGACAGTTCTCAAAAAATATTTGACAGATTAAACCTCGCCTTCGGCTCTGTCTATAATATTTGCCCGCGGCCTGCAATAGAGCACTTTTCTCACTTGGTTTGAAACATACTATTTTTAGTTGCCAATACCAAATTTCCACTTACGGTTAGTAAACATTTTTCTTAGTGTGCTTAGTTTTTTAATTATTTACTGTGCACTTACTATTTAAATTATACTCTTTAGTATATTGGAAGTAAGGAAAGTAATAGCTAACCGCATTTCTACCTTCTATTTTATGTAAAAGGTTATCTGTTCCATAATATGTTAAATATTGCTACATATGCAAAACCGGGCATTATTTAAGCAAAAAGCTCGTTTAGATTTGGTGGAATTTTCGTCGAGACTTTGGGAAATGAGTGTGTACTTTTTCCTTAGAAATTTAGCTTAACTTACATTGGAACAAATCAGGGGCGGCTTCTCTTAAAGAGCCACGCGGGGCCATGGCCCCATCATTGCAAATCACAAGTTAATTATTAAAGAGCTTTTATTTTCTGCACATCACACACATACAAGTACAGAAGGAACGCTGCGATTTCCATGATTTGATGCAACCAAACGCGCTTTACAGTTATTTATGGAGACAAACGGCGAACTAGGGCCACGTCTACATTCGCCTCGATTTCGGACGTTTGTAGGTATCCGCGCGGAGCTAACGGAAGAGGGAGTGGTCGCAGTATATGCAAAAATGACAATGAAGAGGGGCCAGCCGTTTCATGGCCCGTTGCTCGCTGGTTGATCGAGTCATCTCATTAGTGCTCGGCACTGTGCGGGAAGGATCTCCCACTATCATGGTAGGCAAGCGTGTGAGTCAGACGCAGACACCCATTGAAGATCGACTATTGAAAGTAGAAACATATGTAGAGGACCGTCGCATACGGACTTCGATTTAGACATTTCCCCGCAATAAAAATTGGGTTCAAGAATATTTAATATTTATTAATTATAGTAATAAGGTGTAGTGTTATACTAGGATGACATCGCAAGTTAATAACTATAGTATTTCAAATAAAAATGAACTACATTCATATCTTTCTTAGGGCAAAAGTTATGAAAATGGAATAAAATACCATAAGGGAGTTATTCCTGAAAAATACACCATAATAATGTTTTAGGTAAAAAAGAACAAGCCATTTGCTTAGGTAAACAAAGAAAATAAAAATTGTGTTTCTCTTTCTTTGTAAGAAATACGTCAGCTTATGCATAGAATATCCATTATATTTTACTGGAAAATCTTCGCTTAGATAACTCATATGTTCTGTGTTGTGTTATGTTTTCGTCGATATAAAATCACAAAAACACCTAAACTAAAAAAGTGACTCATGTACGTGCGGTTTAAAAACTAAAGAGACTTATGCAATTCTGAAGGAAATACGCTAGTATTTATATTTAGGTAGATAAGTATGAATGTAGATTTTGTGGGAAACAGGATGAAACATCCATCCACCTCCTCTCAAACTGCGTAGCACTGTGCAACTCGAGGGCATTGCACCTGGGAGCATGGGAAATCGAAGAGGGAGACTTACCTAGACTGGGGCCCTCTTGACGTCCTACACTTTCTGAAAGGAATAGGATTGGAAGAACAGCTGTAAAGCAGCAAGAATACGGGCCACAACAGATCTTTCAGGTCGCAGTGTAACATCACTCTTCATTTACATACATACAAAGGTAGATAAGTAATCCTGATAAGAACTTGTATGTAATGTATTCTTTCATTTTAAAATTGCTTCTAAATTTGTGTACATTAAATAGTTGGCCCGTGATTGGCCCCACCACTCAATATTGTCACGAGCTGCCACTGGAACAGACCACCCCCAGAGAGAAGTTGTGTACTTATCACACTACATTTGCAGGAAAGAAGCGAAGTCCAAAAGTTGACTTCGAATAAGATTTTTTTCTGAGAAACATTAAAAACATATGGCTTTACTTTGTACTCCCAAACGTGCATTGATAAACTCTCGAAACGACTCTGAGAAAAACAATTCATTCAGTGCACCATTTATCACTTAACTGATTGTATGACTCTTTTCAAACACAAGCGGTGCGTTTTAATGTCAAATTTGCATTTAAAATGTTATTTTGATCTCAAAAGCGTTTAGTGTAACATTTCTCTATATTCATTTGACCTTATAATAGCAAAAGCAATGCCTAACATTTAACACTGCAAAAAATATTGAAATAGCATTTTTATTTCTCTCAATGCAGTAATCACAATTACAATTATAGTAACCGGTATAAGACAAGAATTTCTAATAATATCTGTCGCAACTGCGCGATTTATAACTCATATCGCAATTAGCAGCAACATTATTTATAAATGTTATTAAGTTAATATAATCTGAATTTGGCTACATGTAACAGGCCTGCACTATTACATATAAATATTCGTATTGCAATTATTAGGTAACATATAAAATCCTTATTGCAATATGGATAGGCATTATCTATTGTAATTTTTTTGTAGACTTATTCCCTTAATTACCAAGTACAATAGTTAATATTTGGTTGTTGTAAACTTTAATAAATTATGCTTTTATTTATTACTTTTACTAAAAAAGTGTATGAACTGAGTAATACTTAACCTAACATATATGGTAACAATTTAATGATGCGATTTAGCAGTATTGTAAACATAATAAAATTTAGATAAAACAGATATGAACAAAGGGGTTACGTAATAATTACTAGAATTTACAGTATTTATTACCTTATTTTCTTAACAACATATCTTGTACTTGAGTATTTGTGCATTTACCTGGTACTCAAAATTATGGATTATAATTCTACCCGGTTTCCGGTACCCATAATTGATGGGTATCACTCGAGAAGAAAACATTAGATATCATCCAATCTCTGGTGATGAGCGTAGTGGAATGATGGGAAACAATTAATTTTTTGTTTTATTCAAGCCTAGACTTCTGAAAAAAGCGATCGATAAATAGTTAAGAAAACGAAGAAATAAATCAAGGAAATTGGCCTTCCAGCAATGGATTATTATTAAATGATGCTCTATATTTCGGAATTTGTTTATTTCCTTTTTCAAAGGAGAATTAATGAGAGGATTGAATGTCGGTTAAGCGAAACCCAAGCATAGTATGACAGCAAAGCACAAGAAAAAATTACCAAGAACACAGGTGTGTTGGTACATTGAATTAACAATGCTTCAAAATAAATGAAATTTAAAATAAGTTAAAATATAAATTACATTACACTAGTTCAAATAAAACAACACAACTGTTCAACAAAGTTCTATGCGAGTTTAATATCTAGAAATATGTCAAACTCGAACACAAATTTATAATATAATTTGGAGTAAGCGCAAATTTAGTGCTTACTGTAACGTATTGGGCATCGCAGTTTTTAAAACGCAGGCCCGGACTGGCCAGGTCGGCTGGTCAGCGATCGCCGAGGGGCCCGCGAATGGGTGGAAAAAAAAATAGTTTGGCGGTAAAAGATGTTACAGATATTTATTTTCTTTATAACTGTTACTCTACTTCATTCTTCCGTAATGTTTTATATCGTAATCACGTTTATAACAGTTTTATACAAGTAGCAACACAATCTCAACAGCACAGTGTTAACACAAACAGTGTGCCTATTGCGAGTATGCTTGCGAGTTATGTTATTTATTGTCTTTATGACCATTCAAGTTTTTCTTCTTTCAAAGTCTGTTTCATCTCAATGTAAATGAATCTGATATTTTTAATACATACCTACTATTGCGTTGTACAGCATTTAAAAAAACTTATTTTGAATGATTTACATAAATTAAATGTTCATTTTATTATTGTTCCATAGGGTTGAAGCCAATAATTTTTTTTATTTAAAGTTGGGACATCCATTTTTCTATGCTTGATAATACATATCTCGAAGATAAAATGTATTTTTTAAACGTTGCTTAACAAAAATAATTTTGGTTTTACTTTTCATTTAGCTCACAAATCAGTCAGTCGAGCCGATTTTTTCGGTTTTATAAATAGTAGGTATTATGAATATTCGATATAGTACAGTATAGTTATTAAGGCAACATTGTTTCTTTAATAAATAGATGTTTCTCTATTAAGTGTTCTTGGTTTACTCATAAAAATTTACGTTTCTCATTCACATTGCATTTTATAGTTTATTATTAATTTCGCCGGTTTCTATCTGATAATAAGTCACAAGCTGAAATTTTGGCAAGTTTCAAGTAGTAAATCATGACTACTAGTTTTCAGTAGTAAAGCATAACAATTTGCAAAAAAAAATGCTAATAATTAGCAAAGATTTATCCGTAAAATGTCACATCCGCATAATTGTTTTTGCACTGACGACAATATTAAAAAATTTAGTACAATGCTGTAAAAAAATATTTATGTTTGTAAGCAAGTGCTACAAACTGTAGTAAATAAACTGTGTGACAAAAAATGGCAACATCCTTGAAGGAGCGAATTACAAAGCTGAAATTTAGTTTTCAGTAGTAAATCATAACAATTGGGGAAAAAATACCAACAATTAGCAAAAATGTACATATCAGTAAAATGTCACATCCCCATAATTGTTTATGCACTGTCTAACTGCGAGATATGCTCTGAATGAGATGATCAATGGCATCTTGTGGGATCTCATCCCAGGCTCGCTGGATGACGAAGTTCCTGCAAGGTGTTTGCTGTTTGTGGTAAATGCCTTATGTAGCAACTCATCATATCCCACACATACTCGATCAGCTTTAAATCCAGAGAACGAGCAGGTCAGGGGAGAATTTCTACTTCTTCTTCGTGTATGAAATTCTGACAGATGATTATCAACAATTCTTTACATGCAGCCAATTGTTTTGTTAAGGTTTTAGCTTTGTAACTCACCTCCTTTGAGGTGCTGCTTTTTTTTGGCACGTAGTTTAGTCTGAAATTCCGTTTTGATAAACAGTTAGTCAAGCAAAACCTCAACACACTGTTTTTTTTTATAGAAAGACATAGCCTTAGTTTAACTACTTTATAAAACCCAAAATACAGCTAAAACACACACATTACATAATTTTCAAAAATTCTGGACCAAGAGTCCCCGTTCACTGCGAATTCCCCGAAATAGATTGAATAATATTTCTCTGATATAGCCAATATTTTATTAATAAGAAACTTGCTTCCAACCAAGTGCCTAATCTTGCTGTAACTGGCGCAGGTGGCACACGCAAATCCGGAAATTATGTAATATTTCGACAATATTTACAACGCAACAGTCTAAAATATCAGTTGTTTCGTCTGCAGATATCCAAATAAAGTTGTTAGAAATTAGATTTTATATAAACCATTACTTCAGTGGTGGTACTGAGGTAAATGCACTATGGCTTCATCATCAAGAGATATGCCTATTGGCGTATTTATTTAAAAATTTATGCAAAACAGAATTGTGCAATTTGAATAAAGGAATATTAAATGCAACAAATGTTTCACATAATTCTGAATAGAAGATATCCTCATTGCTAGACTGTTTTTGTTGGTCGCTTTTGTTTGGACCAGTCGTACGAATTGCTATTTACCACGAAACATAAACTGTACAGTACAACGTATTGATCGTTAGGACCTCATTGATCGATCAAACGACACTCACGACCGATTTTACGCCCGTGCAGTTTAAATTCAGCCGTACGCCGCACAGTGGTCAATTTAGGTGGTTTTGCGGAAAAAATTAAATAACTTTTGAACCACACTCCGTTCCGGAGTGAAATTTCGTACAGTGTTTATATATATAATTAACTATTTATGACATGAGAAATAATACTTGAATTAGCATATTCGAGGGTAATTATCGATACAGGAAATAAAAGTTTAGGGAATTTATACATTTAAAATCGGTTAATGTTTCACCATGTTGTTGAAGACTTTGTAATTCAATTTTTACGCAAATTTCTTTAATAGTTATATTGGCAGGATAGCATTTTTTCTTTTCTTCATTTATTTAAGTAATAAGGAGGAAGAACATCGTGGCCACTGTTCTTGAGTGCATTTCTTATCACCTCATGTTGATGTTTGGATAAATCTGCATCTATCATAAGAGTTAACGCTTTTCTCTATCGCCATTATTTTGCTCGACATAATTTTAGAGTACAATTCCTAACAGCGCTGAAGTTGTTCCTTCCGGAAAAGTTTCAAGCAGTTATTGAATCTATACCGTTGTCGATCACAACATTCACGAATTTCTTTGTGGAGGCCTGTTATAAAGACCTTTTTTTCGGAGATGTGTGCTTGTCATAGTATTTCTTTTCCGTGTCGAGTTTTACAAAAAAAACACCTTTAGCCATTCATTTAGTCATTAATTTTTTTCTCTAATCTATGCTATTGTTCCACTTTGTTTTGAATTCGGAACAAAGTTCTTTTTTATTTTTATTTAACAGTATGTTGGATTTGTTGACGTTTCACTAAAGAACATTTTAAGTCCTTACTTATATTTACTCTTGAAAGATACCGCCAAAGACGATGGTAATATGAACTCCTCGATATGAACATCAACAATTTCAGTGCATCAAAAGAACCGTGCTCCTAACTAGGAAGAAATGAAGACGTGAACATAATTTTTACGGTAGGTATTTGTTAAATATCTGACTATTTGTATAAATGAATAAAAGAATTTAGTTATATTTTTCGAACTAGCGGCAAAAAATATCACTGTATGCATTTGTTTGCGGTTTGAGAATAAGATCGTCAAAGATGTAAAAAACCGCACCATCGACATTAAATAATTGAGTATCTAAATATTACTTAAATTTCAGCGATTACCCATCTAACTTTGCCATTAAATTTAAATCTACAATAAAAAAATGTTTGTAAAATCAATTTCCCACTGTCACTATCTGTTCCTATTAGTAAAAAATACGTTTCCTTATATGAATATGAAGCAATCATAATATGAAACACAAATTAATCAGCAAATATCTTTTGCTTACAATTTATTTATTTTTACCTTTCAAAAAAAATTATTTTCTATATTTTTATTCTTGTTTTCATACCGGTTAGTTTTTTTTTGTTCCGTTTTCATTCTATTATTTTATATTTTAAGTTACTTTCGAATTTAATTTAATTTCCTTTTGAGAATAAAGCCCGTATTTGATATATTATGTATAATGTTTACATATATAAATATCACCTCATTGCCAGTATAGTTACCTAGTAATTTCTGGGTACTGCTCTGCAAAAAATTAAATTTAAAACTTTTTCTCCAATTATTTTGTTTATTGGTGTTAGTTATAGTACTGCACTTACTACACATTCATAAATTAACATTAATAATACATATAGTAGTATGCATGAGTAATCACTAATATTTTTTTTTTTTTTTAATAATAGTTTCTGACACGTCAGTTGCGGATTACCCGTATAATACTTTTAGTATTAATAGTAAAATATTACTTTATGCCATTACCAAATAAATTGTGTCTGTCAAAATTACAAAACTGTTGAAGGGCAACTTAATTGAAAATCCTTCCTAGTGCTGTCGCTAATATTGTATACTGTGCGCGCTACTAGATTTTAGCTATTTTTTCAGCTAGAGGCCAAAAAGTGGCAGCTAAATTTTTATTGCGCTCTTTTCCTTGGGCTATGGAGAACACGGTAGAAGAAAGAATCAGCTTGGCGGTCGTTGGCGCTAACATTAGAAAAGTCTAGACGAATATTTTTCGTGTCAATTATATTTGCACTTTTTCTTAAGTTAAATAATAACCCTATGTAATATCATTAGATCTTACATGATTGCCTACTGTATAGTAAGCACTAACCCGCACCTTAACATTTCTGTACTATTTGTTTCAAAACTTAATTTGTTTCGCTTATATGCATTTCTTACTTTGTCAGTAATATTTCAAGTAAAAATTTTCACAAATACCTCATTCAAGCTTCAAAGTGCTACTGGAACGTCAGCACTTTTAATTTATGTAACTATTCGTACTAAATAATCATTTCTAATCCTTCTGCTTCAGAATGAACCTAAAATAACAGTTATAGCGCATAGTCGAAAAATATACTTTTTTCCGCCTATATTCCACTGTGCGCCGCTGAGATGTGACGTCAAAATATGTTTCCACTAATACATATATTTGGCAAATTATTAGTGCTGTAGGCATCTAGATCCGGATAGTAAATTATTCGGATTTGGATAACAACTCTACAAAATATACGCTTTATAATTTACAATGTATTTAAATTTGGCGTCAAACATATTTGTTCATTCTATTGTACTCGCTAAAACGACAATGTTTCTTGAGATATCCGTTAACTTATTGTTAGTTTGGCTGTAATTCTTTACGCTTTAATACGAATCCGTAATATGTGTTCGTAGCTCTTCTACCTCTGTAAGAAAGAAGTACAGGTGAACCTCAACTTACGAACATAATATATTCTCATGTAGTTTCATCTTCTCGACTGTTAAATATTTAACTTTGAAGTGTTTTGTTTTAATTGTAGTAATATTCTTGAGGACGGAAATAAATATTTCCAAAATATCGATCGTTAATAAGTGAGCTTTATTTAACAATTCTCTATTGCGGCGAGATTCTGCGGCAGATTTTTTTATGCTCTCTATACGTTATGATGTTTGTAGCGGTGTATTAAATTTTAAAAATAGATATATAGTTAAAGAATATAGAATTATCTCCAGTCTCGACAGCCCAAAATGTTACGGAAACCGTGAATTTTTATAATTGCTCTCACGCGGATAATACACTACAAAAATTCTTTGACGAAGATTTTTGATAGAAAGGTATTTGACAAAGAACTTTTTTATATTGTAATGGGTTAATTTTTATAGCATGGGCATCGTCTATAAAAGTTCTTTGTCGAAGAACTTACATACTTCTTTTGAACAAGTTTAAAGTTGACTGACCAAATGCACTGTACATTATTACATACCCTGCAATATTTATAGGCAGCTATTTCTATTAAGTAATCCTTACAACATTGCAATTAAAAACTCCGATTACGGAAATAAGTTTATGAAGCATTTCCGTCTATACGTCGTCGAGTTGGATCTTTTCACATACGTACGCATTTTATCGATCGCCGCAAACGTCCGCCGTACCACGCATTTATATATACACGCAACTGATAAAAATATACCACGCTGACCTTGACCTCGGGGACACAACCACTGGATTGACGCCTGCCTTTGTTGTACGCCATGAAAAATCGATGCTGCGTTTACATACTTTCTGTATTGGCTGTTGCCCCATTATACGAAATAACTGCCTGTCGATAATCTCACTGAATGCGGGTCGTAATGGTGCGTGTTTGCCGGATACCACTCTCGAATATTCATGTCGGGCGCTGTTAGATAAAATCTTTAAACGTTTCTCTTTTTTGATTTCGGAACTGTCGGTGGATTTACGTTTCGGCTACTAAGAACGACACTGCGTTTTCCCGAATTATTTCAAGTAGCAAAAACCAACAGATTTTTTAAGGATTATTAAATATTTTTTTTTGTAGCTAGCATCTTTAATAGGTCAAATTAGCGATATTTATGTATCATATACCTATATACTATGTGAGTTATAAGATATATGAAACTCAAGATTTTGCAAAAAACTTGCTAATTTTCCAATGTAATAGCTGTATTCGTTTTGCACCTATTGGTTAGTTCACTTTAGTTAAAGTGAACAAACCAAAAACTGGAGTGGTCGAACCAGCAACATCAAAATAAACGAACTGACCAATTCACACGTTTTAAGTTAGATTCCTACTTGTTTTATTTGAGCTGATCAACTGACTCAGATTTTGATTTTTGATTTGGTGAGTTTAGTTAGTTCAGTTTATTAAAATTGTGGTTTTCCCTTTAAGCTCCGTGTTAATATTATAAGTAATAGATAGAGTTGGGCAATTGTCCGGCGGAGCAGATACGTATTGCGACGCGGGCCTCAAATAATGTAATATAAAAAAGCAGATAATCGTATTATTTGTATTTTAAGTATGTTGTTTATAAATATAAGTCATATTAATAGAGGTTGTTATGAATCTCTTCCTTTGAGAATACAATCGGACAAGGCGGGTTGAATACGGGCACCTTGCCTTGCATTGGCATTTTATTCGCTACATATTTAGATAAAATAATTGTTTATTTGAGTACATGATTGGAAGCGCACGTTCCAAACTACGGCGCGCCGGAAAATTTGCCCAACTCTAATAATAAACAGTAAAAAAGAAGAACATTTCAAATTTCCAGCCATTTTACATGATCGAAAACTTGCCACTATATGTTTGGTCACATACTCGAAGAAACACCTTTTAATGCATTAATACCGGATTAAAATGTACGCAAATATGATTAAAAGCCACGAAAAACAGAAAAAGCACTTGAAACGGCATACAATTTTGTGAAAAGAGCATTAATTCTATGCCATTTAAGTACCGAACTTCACAAACATTCAATGAAGAAATCCAATGTTTCAGCGAAGCAGCGTCTCAATTACAAATGGTAATAGACAAACGTTATTTGAAAGGAACAACGAATTAAGAGCAGATGAATCTAAGGCAAAAATGACTGGTGATTGCGATGTGCTATTGCTCAGTGCGAGTGTCAATTTCGTGCAATCCACATGCATCTTCACTGGAAGAGCATAAATAACTTTTCACAGTCAAATCACAAGAACATAGTTCAAGACAAAGGCATCCATAATGAATTTTTGAACGGGCACGGATTTAACTACTGTTGAATCCAAGGACCTTCCGATGAGGCTCAGAATATTAGTCTTGAATTCAGATCAACAGGGACCGGTAAGGGCAAGGTAAGGAGTCTGGGATATCGGACTGGACACTGATTTATAGTGGAACGTCAGAAGTACGCAGAAATACTTAAAAATACTTGTGTTTGGTCGCAGACAACTGTTCAAAAGTTAGTTTTTTTTTTAATTCTTACAAAATCATTTCCGAATACCCGAGGCCACTTGCATAAAATTTTTATTATACTCAAATTTTATAGGCTGGGACAAGCTTATAGGCAGAAAAGGCGCCATAATAATATAAATATATCAATAGTGAAAATATTAGAATGTAGGTCGCGCCTACCCAATAAAGTAGGAATGATAGACTGTGACAAACTTATGAGTGACGCTAATGGTACCTATATACATCGAAGTGATTATGCATATATGTATGTGTTCAAACAAATTAAATTATTTTGCTTAAATTTGCACAAGTTTTGTGGATAGTAAAACGCTTTATACTACTTTAATTAATGGTGTAAAATGCAACAATTGACAAATACGGCAAAAAGAACCATATAACAGCAAATAACTACAGTTTTGAATGCAAATAGTGCAAAATTAACAGATATGTAGATATAACCTCGAAAATCAGAGAAATCATAATCCAAAAAAAAAACCGTATTAAAATCAAATGAAAACAATAAGACTGTTGTTATGAACAAAGTAGATTATGACAATAAAATGAAGAATTTGCTGCAAGATATAAATGCCTACACTAAATTACCTTGCGATCCCACAAAAAAAATATCCAAAAAATTAATAATTATTTATTAGAATCCTGGGGAAAGAAAAAAATATAATAATAACAGACTTGGCTAATACATTGAAAATTAATAATTCTCTACCCCCCAAAATTTACGGCTTAACAAAATTGCATAAAACTAACATCCGTTTACAACCAATCGTATCTTGCATTCAAAGGCCATTATATAATTTATCAAAATTTTTAGCGAGTGCTGTCTCTATAATATTGTAGGCCAAAATGATTATCATATAAAGAACTCCTTTTATTTTAAAAAGTTTCTTGACTCTATAGACAATATATTGGTGAGGATTTTATTGGTGATTTATATGCTTATATGCCTTCTATGGGAATTGCCATTTCAGTCCATTAAAAACCATTGGCATGAACTTCAATATTTTACCTCCTTACCGCAAATAGAATTTATTAATACCTTAAAAATTACCCTCCAAACTACATATTTCCAGTACTAATAATAATAATAGCTCAGCATTACAGGCCTGCTCCTTGGCTGGGGTGCCTGAACACACCGAGCCACTGAGAAGTGCTTCCTTCTCAGCCATACTGCCAGCCGTATTTCCAATATAATAATTTTTATAAACAAATTTATGATTGTGCAATGGGCATCCCCCTATCTCGAGTGTGGCTGAACTTGTATTAGAAGATCTAAAGAAACAAATTATTTCTAAATTAAATTACCAAGCTACTTTCTATAAACGTTACATTGACGATTCTTTGTATCCCCAACAATAAAATTGAATATACTACAAATGTGTTTAATGCTTATCAACCACACTTTAATTTACAGTTGAAAATGAACAAAACTCACCAATTATTTTTTTAGATCTTACAGTAATTCGAAACAATAAATTTTTAACCAAAAAACAACCCCTGTCCAATAGTCACCTAAGTTATATATTACATCAGTCCCTTTCAATTAAGAAAAGTGTAGTTTTTCTCTAGTAAACAGACCCATCCAATTAACCAGTCAGGAATTTTACGGTATGTTTTATTTATTTTATAAATCTTGAAGTTCTTCGTAGCAATGATCACGTCCGTTGCTACGAAGAACTTCAAGATTTATAAAATAAATAAAACGTATCTTCTTAATTAATATCAGCAAACCACAAAGAAAGTTTCTCTAGAAAGAGAAAAAAAAACATAACGACTTCTAGGAAAAAAAATCCAAGAATTAATCTCATAATCTACATCCTAGACATAAGTATGAATTGTAAACAATATACCTATACATATCTTCCAATGGAAGCCGAAGTGCGATTTAAAATTAGAACTTGTGTGTTTGTTTATATTTATAGTTAAAATCGGGTGCTTCATATGAAATTTCTAAAACCAATAAACGCCAAGAAACATTTTGATAGTAAAAACCAACAAAAATCAAAAACGCAAGCACAACATGTGATCAAATAAAAAGTGCGATCGATCCTTCCACTATGTCTATAGAAATAAACAAGTGGTAACGCGAAAAGATGGCAGTGTGATTATAAATTGTAAGCGATAACGAATAATTTGGATATATTACAAAAAACCATTGTAGACAAAATTGGTATAACTACAAAGCTACTACACCCAAAAAAGTGAACCCTAAAGATAATTGTGTACGGCGGGACAAGAAGGATATAGCGGATCAAGAAGTTCTGTGACAATATGTGCGCGCAGAATAAACTTAGTAAAACCAATTCACTACAACTAAAAAATTGTGCGCGGTTTCTGGAAGTAGTGATCTCGTGAATGTGATAATAGAAGTTGATCCTGCCACCTTTGGTGTAATTATACAAAAAAGGAAGCTATTCATAGGATGGAGACGATGTCAAGTTCGGGAAATCCTTTCATATTATCCGATGCTTTCAATGTTCAATGATACGGACACACGTTGCAAAGATTTGTTCTTTCGAGAAAACAATGGCCTAAGTGCTTCTGGAAACCATAAATCAGTAGATTGTAAGTCTAATTTTATTAAATGCGGTAATTGTGTAGAAAATAATCATAAGTTTAAAACAAATTATGATATTAATCATACAGCATTTGATAACTCCTGTCCTTGTTATATTAAATCCCGTTCAGTTTATTAAATCCATAACACAATATGATGTAGAATAGCAAATACCATTTTCGGGAAAATCATATCCCATGTGGAATTCTTATTATTGCTTAACTGCCGTAGTATTCGCAATAAAATTAATGATTTAGATGTTCTGCTCTCCGACATTAATAGTTTAGTTGCCTGTTTTACAGAAACGTGGCTATCAGAAGGCGAAACGCGATATGTCTCTCTTTCAAAAATTTATGAATTAATTGGGAATTTAACAGGTTTCAAAGTTTGGGGGGTGGCACATGCATATTTGTCAAAAATTATCTCAAGGCTACTGAAATTGATCTACTAATTTAGCTACAGATAAAGTATTGAAATTGTGGTTGCAGTTTCAATTAGATACTAAATATTTTACTATCATCAACTTATATAGACAACCCAATTCTGATTTTAATGCTTTCATTACACGTTACATTCCTGCTTGACATATTATATCATAAAGACAGAATTTATTTTTTTTTGTGCGATTTTTAACGTCGATTTTAAGAAAGTATCGTATGAGCAGGCAAACTATAACGAACATTATGTCTGAATACGGCTTAATACCACATCGTTAACGATTACACTAGAACAACCAAATTACTCCAGAAACGCTACTGGATAATATATTTTTCTAATATTTGTACAGAATGGTGAAGCTAGGACAGGGAATACCTACATTTCGGACCATAAATACGTCAGAGTTTCAGTAATGGATTATCTTTCTTTAATGAAGACGATCATTGTAATCAGTATTTTAATGCGCGAAATTTTAATACCGATAATAAAATAAATTTAAATATCTGTTGTCCAACGAATTGTGGATGGACGTTTATTGTGAAACTGATGTCAATAGTAGTTTTTCCACGTTCATATGAACATTCTTTCATTTCATTATGACACCGCCTTTCCTTACAAACGTAGGAAAATCAATAAATTTTTGCAAGTCTTGGATCACACCCGAAGTCAAACAGTCAAGTGCTGCCTTGCATGATTTGTATATTTTGCAAAAAAGATATCCCAATCTGAGTGAGCTTTACAACAATGCAAAAAGAAAACACAAAAACTTAGTAGCAGCTACAAAAATAAATTTAAATAGTGAAATACATACTTCTTTCATCAAAATCGCAAACAAGGCAATGTGGGATGTAGTCAAGAGAACCACTAACACGGTATGTTTAAAAAACGCAAAGTAACATTATTATAATGAAAATGGTGTATTACTTGATAACCCTGATATTATCGCAAATAAGTTCAATACTTACTTTCAAACGATACCACAACAAGTAATATCTCAACTTACACCAGTCAATTTACATAATAAGATTAAAATTTGCCTAATTCAATGTTTCTCTCTGCCTGTACACCGCTTGAGATCTCTGATGTAATGTCTAAGTTAAAAAACAAATTTTCGGTTGGGCCTGATGAACTTGCTCCGGCTATAATAAAAGAATTTAAGTGTATCTTAATTGAAGTTCTTAGTGTATTAATAAATTACTCTTTACTGTAGGAGTTTTTCCTGATGTTTTAAAAAAATGCGCAATTGTCCCTGTATTTAAAAAGGGGGAGACCACTGCGATCTCAAACTATAGACCAATAGCTTTAACTTCATTGTATCTAAAATCCTTGAATATGCAATGCTGCAACAGATTAAATTCTTATACAGATAAATATCAAATTATCAGTAACAGCCAACATGGTTTTAGGAAAAATAGGTCTACTTCTTCGGCACTTATCGAGTTCTATTGCCATATTTTGAGACATAATAGAAAGCACAGGTCCTATGTTTTTTCTGTGATTTGCAAAAGGCGTTTGATTGTGCAATATGATAAATTTTGAATAAATTAATGTTATATGGTATACGTGGCAATGCCGCCGAATGGTTTGCGTCATATTTCGATGGCAGAACTCAATTTGTCAAGTTAAATTTTAAACTCCGAGTGGTGAGTCGGTAGTTTGCAGATCGCAGTGGCTTCCCCTGTGGTGTGGTGCAAGGCTCTGTGTTAGGTCCAGCCTTATTCAGCATATACATTAACGATATTGTTTTATTCTTATCAGATTTTTATATAACCATCTACGCAGACGATATTTCAATATTTGCTGCACCGAATTCAACTCAAAATGCTACTAATCAGTTAGCAAATTCTTTATTCAACACACTGTATGAATGGTTCTCTTGTAACAAATTATCGCTCAGTCTTGAAAAAACTAAACATATGCTATTCCACGCGCGACAGAGAAAAGTTGATAGTCTTAATCTAACATTGAAAGATCATCCCATAACATCTGCGCTTCAATAAAATTTCTAGGAGTAAACATTGATGCAAACTTAAGTTGGAAAGAACACTGCGTTGAATTAACTAAGAAATTACACCAAAAAACCTACGCTTTCAGATGTCTTCGTCTGCAAATATCTGTCGCCTGTCTTGTTTCTTTATACTATGCGGGAAATAATATCTAGAGTGCAGTATGGTATATTGATGTGGGGCTCTTCTCCTAGCGCACGACAAGTTTTTATAGCTCAAAAGCTATTGTTCGTTGTATAGATGGTGCACGTCAATACCGAATCTTGTAGACCATTATTTAGAAAAATACAACATGTTGCCTTTAGCCTGCATTTACATTTTGGAACTTGCCTGTTATATTTTAACATTAAGGATTCTATTCCACTAATTCTGACTTCCATCAATATGACACTCGTGAAAACCGCAACTTCGTGCACCACAATACACTATGGCTATACTTCTTCTGGACGTTCAATATGGGTATCAAAATGTTTAATAGATTACCTACAAGGATAAAAGAGAGTAGAACATACGGAATGTTTAGACATAATCTGCGAATTTATCTGCTAGAGAAACTTTTTTATTCCTTAAATGAATTTTTCGCTTAATTCCACAAGGACGATGTTTGCTTTTTGCTTTTATGCATATTATTATTATTATTATTATACTTTTCCTTATTCATTTGCTGCTGTTAATTTTCAGAATAATTAATTATCTAAGCTGTAAATGTATGACTTATTATATGCACTTCCGTGTCAAATAATAAAAATATATTATTATTATTATTATTATTATTACATAAATATTTATTCAGTATTTACATACTGAGATATATAACAATATGTAAATTAAACATTTCCCATAACAAGCAAGCTTACATTAGCTGGTTAGACAATAATAGATTCTTTTGGAATGTGGATTCTAAATGACTCCCGTAAAATTTACATCCCCTAAGTACCTGAAACTGATACCAGCGGTACACTTATAACTATAATTTTCCCATTAAAAGTATTGGTAGTATGTAATGTAATGATTAGGGATGGGCAAGAAGGGGAAGCGAAAGCTTTTTTTACAACGACTAGATGTTTATTCGCTTCATGAATGGGGCTCGTCTGTTGCTTAAAAATTTCCCAAGAGCCGACAACACACATTGCACACACAGCTGCAAGGAATATTTTAGGAATGTGGACTAAAACCTTCACAGAGAAAAATAATGTGGTAAAACTAAACAAAGATTAGATGTGATGCCTATTTTATTTAGTCAAAAAAAAGTAGCTAAACAATTAAAATTGTTAAAATATCTATTTATATTTCGGTGTTTTTGCTAATATTGTTGCTGTTTGACTTGTCTAGAAGAATAGTCAAATAAGCACTATTTTTTGGACATTTTATATAAAAAAGTAGTCGTTTTATTTATTATAGTTCGACTCTTTAGCTATTTCAGATAGGTGTTTTACAAATTGATTTAGGCATATTCTTTCCAACTGATTCAGCTACACAAACAAACTTTTAAAACTATGAGATTAGGTGTATCATCTGGTGAATGTAAATGACTTTGCTATATCTATTTATTTATTTTATATTTAATATATTATATTAGTTAAAAATATTCCATTGGGATAACACTGGTGAGATTCTTATACATATCTATAGCTCTTATAAGATTATCTGTATACACAGATACATGATACAGCTTATATTAATAAATGTATGATAATGTGTGATACCTATTTACTAGCAATAAATAAGAGATATAAGCCAAAAAAGGGTTTCAATTTAACAACAAATGCTTTATCAACTAAAGTAATTAAACTAACGGGTGGATACTTATATCATCTTTTATAGTGTCACAAGTTACAACATTCGTTATTTTAGTGTTACTTGTTCTACTATGAAAGAAGTTTACCACATATATCTTACCTCACACTAAGTAGGAGATAACTTCTTAATTTTCCTCTGTCTATTCGTACAAGTTGAACGTCAATGAAACATTGCTGTTAAGCCAGAATTCAGCCACTATAATCCTTATTACATTTCCGTTACTTCTCTCTGGGTGCTGATGACAATGTAAATTCGCATGATATTATTTAATAACGAGAGCAAGTCCTAAAATATATATCTTCGTATAATCCATGATTTTTTACTGTGTGTGAGTAAATTATAGCAAGCTAAATGAAAGGAAAATGGTCCAATTTCTCACAAATTCTTTTATAACGTACAACCAGTTCCACCCACTAAGAGATATCTTCAGGTCAGAATTATATTTTTATTATTATATTATTATTATTATTATTATTATTATTTTATTTATTACTATGATCATAGATCGTGATGAAACCGGTTGTAAGTTATTAAAGAATTTGTGAGAAATCGGACCATCTTTCTTTCATTAGCTTGTATATCTTCAATTAAACTTTCTAAAACAGTAAAACTACTACACTGTAATCGTCAAAATTTAATTATAGTATAGGAAAGCAGAGAGAAGGAAGGAGTGCGCCGCTTTAAAATATAAACAGACATATAGCCGTGTCTTCCACCATATGCCTAACGACCAATATCGTTTCAATATCGGCATCGGCGCGTATTGCAAGGTCATTTTCAGTGCAATTAGTAAATAAGGTCGTCCTATACTATATTAAAATTTGTCCTCTCACTACAGCTTAATATACAAAATACAACCATCATAAAGAAAATACGATATATTTGATTTTCCAAAGAAGATTAATTCAACTTTTGTGCGTAAATTCTTTTCATAAAAATAAACTGCATCCACATTGAGTCAATAAGCTGCTTATCCTCGTGGGATATTTTTAAAAAGTTTTTGAGCTATTTCTTATTAATAAGTGTCACAAAAATTATTATGAAAATAAAATGCAAACCCTTTTTTGTTCCTGTGAGTAATATAATTAGTAAAGCAAAAAATAGAAAAACTGGTCCCACTTTCTCACAATTTTTTTTTAATGGAAGCTACCGATTTCGTCCGCAGACGGACATTCTCAGTTAAGAATTTCTAAATACCATTAAGAATGGTGAATTAAAAAAAGAAGTGCAAAATAGGATTGTACAATAAATAAAATATTTGCATAAAACTTATAACATACAAACATAGAAACACAAACAAACTACAGACTGAATATTATATTGATGAAAGCTATTATTGAGCTATTGTTATCTAAGAAGGCAGAGGAATGAAACCGATAGTTTTCATTAAATAGTTTTATGAGAAAGTAGACCCGCTTTTCTATTTTTTACCTTCCTAAAGAGCTAATAATTGGATATGTAGAGTGATTGGGATAATTAGGCCATAATAATTCATTAGACTATATTTCATTAAAGCTTGCCATAATTATTGCATAAATTCAAATTACGTATCGAACGACGTAGCATAATTGAATCGAATAATCGATTTAGATAAAAATAGTATACTCCAAGCTGATGGCGGGCCTAACAGATATTGCGAGCCACCTTACTAGTACAACCACGAAACGATAAAAGTTATCGAGCTGAAACGAGAAAGCGCAGATTTCTTTTCTTAAAGTCAGTAGGCATAAACTAACAGCTGGGAGGAAAATGAAATGCTTTCATGAAATATGATAATAGTAACGATAATAAAAGCATTCGGCAAATTTCTACATATTTAGGTCGGTAACTTTCATTGTGTAGATATAAAAATATTAAAAGAAGAATGATACCCTGCAAAAAGAAATTTTGGTAGGAATAACATTCAATCCAATTACTGCTTATTCATACCGTAATTTAGAGTCGGGCATGAAAATTACAGAAAACCTTAATTGTCAGACGTAAATTTCAAGCTTAACACAAGAATTTTACACATATGCAATTTTTAGAATGTTCGTATCGAAAATTTGTTTGTGATTTTGTAAAATTTCGGTGCGACAATCTTAAAAATTGTAACTCGCCAAGATTTTGTATTTTGTGGTACAAGATGTAAGTGCCTAGTTTTTTTTTTTTTAATGGCATCTCGGGATCGTAGCTCATATGCCTCCATAATCCGAGTAAAGATCAGCTGCGAAATACTATGTGGAACGTACAGGGACACACATTTCACATCTCGGGGCCTATCGAGATGACTAACGTCAAGACGTACAAGAAAACGGCCAACGGAAATTAGGTAACCCACACAGGAATCTAGGGATGATGATTATTTCGCAGGCTGTTTTCAAATGTCAACATTTATTGTTTTCCAGTGTAGTAATTGTGAGATCATGGACCGGTGGCGGCTGGTACTAAAGGGCCGAACGTGCCCACCTAACCACAAGATAAACACAAAAGAAATTCACATGTAATTCAGAGCAATTATTTTATTTTATTAGTTTACATACTTTTTATAACAATGGTATCAAAGTTTACTTCCGCACCACAGGACGCTAGCGCATATGTGAACGCCTCAAAACTATGTTCCGGGCACTATCGATGTACCTATTTCGAGTATGAATCGGACGGCTCCGTTTATCTTCGCCATTATGCACTGTATACGGTCGTTTGGGGCACGCAATTTCGTGTCTCCGGTACCGTTTGCATTCATTGCTGACTGCATCGTTTTTCAACCCCTACCGCGCATGGCGGTGTGATTTCAAAGACTTTAGTGGACGTTTATTTATTAATGATGCGAAGTTTAATTGAGTGGAAAGTCGTGCATAAAAAAACCTGCCCTCCAACTTACAATAAAAAAATATATATGAAAAACAATATGAGTGGATGTGTGTATGTTCACTAACATAAAATAACTATTTTGTTTTTATCTGCTTAATTTTAAGAAAGAGGTTAGTGCGTGGAATAAAAGAGTGTTGAATTATTTTAAAGCATAATCCCAGGAGAGGGCCAAGAAACACGAAAAAATTCCGTTTCACACATGAATGCATGTGTGGATTTTATGTGTTCTAGGCAAAGTGGACTAGTCGTGCAACATTAGGCAACTTATTTGGCGACATTAAAATTAAGTACAACGAAGATGTGCAAAAAATTGTCATATTTTGCGTCGGTTAATTATGTGTATAAAAACTGTGAAATCTTATCCTATGTTGGACCTAAAGGAAGTTTTGACAGAAACATACAAACTCTTGGACATTATTTATACAACCCCCATGTCGACAGCAGAATGTGACCGATGTTTTTCCACCCTCAAACGCATTAAAACTTTTTTGAGAAGCACAATGTCAGAAGATCGACTGAACGCATTTTTACAACAAAGTCATAGACGTCTATTCCAGCATGAAAAATATGAGAATGTATTTTATGTACATACAAAAAATAGGCAAGTTCTTATTTTGTGCCCACCCTCTTTTATAACTCACGAGCCGCCACTGGATCATACACAGTTTTCTTGTTGGAAAGCAGTAGAGTGATCAAGCTACCTGGTAACTGTATGCCTTGGATTGGAAGGCCGGCTGTAAAACAAAAAGAATCGGAGACACAATAGATCTTTTAGGTCGCAGTGTAACATCACCCTTATGTACACACATGCAGATACTGTATGCCTTGCATTTTGGTGTAAAGCACAATTTAATAATATGTGATTGTCACCAATTCACCAACCGCACTCGACATTTTGGTGAAGATTCTTATACCTCAAGTGTAAGCAAATGTTGCCGGATATTGGCCGTTATCCAAATTTTAATCGGCTATTGTTGTGCGATACCGCCTAGAGATTTTTCGTTTCTGAGTAATACCACGACTTCTGTTAACTGTCTGATGTATATACGTACTTTGTCATTTTGTATTATAATTCTTTGCCAGAATCTTCCCAAACGTGATATCGTTCGCTTTTTGCCACTAATTTTAATATGTCTCTTATACTAAGATAGGCTTGTATGGAATACCATCAGTGCAACTTAGTTTGGCAAGGTCGTCGACTTTCTCATTATTTGTGATGCCTGAATGTGCTTTAACCCAATAAAATGTTGTTCTAATATCTATTCTTTTTAAAGCAACTGTTAAAGTAATCATATCTGCAACTACAGGGTGATTTGGCTTTAGTGTGCTACAGATAGATTGCAACACACTGGCTGAATCTGACGTGATTACAATACACCGGGAGTTCGTCTTAGCGCCATAGCGTAGCGCTTCCAAAATGGCAACCGCCTCTGCGATATAAATAGATGCTTCATTATCCAATCTATACAGTTTATAATGTCCATCATTGACCGAATAAATGGCGCATCCGCAACCATTGCTAGTTTTAGAGCTATCAGTAAAGATAATTAGGTCCTGTTTGTGATTTGCCAAAATTCCTCTACAAATTTGAGAATCATCATCATGTGAACCAGTATACGGTGGAGTGTCTAGTCTTTTTTATGCGCATTTAAAATTTTTGCTGCACTGTACTTACTGAAAATTGAGATGTACAATTCTGTTAAGATAAATGTGCAATCAATTTCCATTACATCTTAAATGTGATGAGGCCCTCAATTTTCTTATTGTCCGCTACCTACCATCAAAAACCTAGTGTTTGCTAAAAAAAAATTTGGTAAAATTCCTGTGCTAATTTGAGGCAATTATGTTCCTATAAAACCGTACAGCTATTTTATTTTTAGACGTAATATTTGTAACTTTAGGTATTTTTTCAAAAGTTCTTCATGTAACCTGGAATACTTATGGTGAAATTTCGAAATGTGAGTAACTTTTCCAAGGATTTTTTTCATGTGGTTGAAATACTCTCCAAGTAAAATTTCTAAAGTAGTGATAATTTCTATAGAGGTTTTACTTGTTTAACGGTTAAAATTCAATATTCTTGTTTTTTGTCCTAACAACAAGGAAAATATCGTCGAAATAGAGGTCTGCCCGTGGTGAGTTGATTCAAATTTGGAATTTAAATGCATAAAGGACAAACAAAATATGAATTTCTATCAATATGATTTAACACAAAGTTAAAATTGTTAACACTTAAACTTTAAGTAAGAATATTTAACTTGTCGGAAATAATGTGGCTTTTAAAATTATGTGTATTTTTCTTTTCTGTTTTCTATATTTGTTATCTTCATAATATGTATATACAAAATATACAATACAAGTTTTTGACTTCACAGATGTGAAAAGGAAGAAAAGAGCAAAAGTAAATAATTATTGTATTGTTCAAATAATTAATAAATTAATAAGAGGAAATATTTATTTAATGCTTTTGTTTCAAAACACTTATGAACGCCTCCGCATTCTTTAGCTCTTGTTCTATATTTTATTTATTACGGTAAAGTATTACTTATCTTAGTCATCTTCAATAGAAACCAAATATGTTCATGGATGTAACAATTTTTTTTTCTTGATGTGAAGAACGAAGAGGGTTTTGTTCCAACATCTGGGTGATTGAAAGCCATTGAAAGAACAACTTAATTTCTAATATGATTTAATACCACCTACATACTAATAATCTGTATCATAGCTCCAAAAGAACAAGAAAACCGAACTACGTATGCCACCATGGCAGTTCTGTCCACGGCTGACTTGAATTAGAAAATTCCAAGTTCACGCATGCGCGTCTTGCTTGTTTCTTTATCACCAAATTACTACATTTATAACTATAATTTTCCAAATTATAAGAAATTTATTTTTTTTTCTCAGAGGTATTGATATTTTTCTTAGTAATATTACAATGCCAGACATTTTTTCTAAGAAACAGAAATTTTGCCATTAATATTCACGTGAAATACTTGTATTATGGGAAAATCTCTAACATTTCGACGTTTTTCCTAAGTTTCTATACATTAACTCCCATTTCAATGCGGTGAATTATCAAAAAAAGTGATTTTTACCAAGGAAAATTAACTAATTTTTCTAGTGTGTAGCACTAACACAGCCAAATGTCACAATTTTTAGTGTAGCAAACATATTTTAACGATACGTAAGATAATGCAGTAATATTAGAATAGATATTATATAATATATAGAATATTGTTCCGATAGAAATCACCTAACTTCTATTTCCATAAACATAGTATACATTTGCAAGAAAGTGCATGTTTGGACAAATTGAATTCTTAATAACTTGTTTAGGTGGCTTTTGTAGGTGTTATGTTATCAAATCTTACTTTTTGCTAATCCGCTGCATATTTTTTAAATTTATGGCGATAGTAGTCCACTACACAAAAAGAAACCCTACATGGCCGGAAGTGATTGCAAGATTGTAACCACACTAAGCCCAACCGCCGCAAATACAGCATATTCAAAACGCGTAACATAATCATATATGCATAACCGATACTTATTATGTGCGTAGATATGCCCTCGTATAAATCAATCTACATTAGTTATACATGAGGATGTTCATATGCACACATGTTTTAAAAAGAAAACGCCAAGATATTAAGTACAGGTCCGGGAAATCTCAGCCACATGATCTTTGACATATTTATGCAGTACTAACATATATGCAAATTTTCTAAATATTTATATATGCATCTTAGAGAAAAAAAGGCGACAAAACAGAATAAATACCTATACATTTACTTACTTACTATTATCTTCTGATTCACAACAATTTCTTTCGATATGTACACATGAATTTATTAACAGAAAGCACAAATAAGGTTCCGTAGTTCCTGTTTAACTGTAATGTCATATCTTGTAATTTTTCCAGTGTATTTTTAAAGAATACATACAGGGTACCATAATTCGTGAAAATATAATTGTATTTTTCCGAGATACATTAAAATTACAATAAGTGTTGTATTTATTTCACTTTCATTATGATATATTACGGAAAGTTGCATAAAATTTATTGCCTTAAATACATTATTGCTCCAAAATTCAGAAGTAATTTCCCTGTCATTTTTTGGAGTGTAGAATTTGGAGCAGCATCAGACGGAATATGCTATATAATCTGAAATATACTGGAAATATGTACGACAAGAATTATAAGTATAAATAAGTGGGCATCCTTCATCAATAAGAAGAGAAGGACTTGTATAACACGTGTATACATATTATTAAAAATCCCTCTCAAAAAGGGGGGAACCAATGCAGATAAGTGTCAGTGCCAAGAAACATGGTGGTTTTAAAATGCGTTTCAAATGTTTCAATATTATGGTAATTTCAATTTGATATTTCATGTTTTCAGTACAAAACATTTAATAATTTTATATATTAATTCATTATACCAAACGTATAAGAGACTTTATTTTGAATCTACAGACTTTCTCACTATGACTGCATAGATTTATTCCTTACAACAATAACAATGTTCATTTGGAGGAAGTATACTTCAATACAAATATTTATGCTATTTGTTCTAAGAGTATATTGTGTTTTCAGAGAATTTACTCTTACGTTCTAACCAACCAGATTTAGATCATTTAAATATATATTAAGTTTCGATTTCTGAATAAATAAAAATATTCAGATTTTTTATAGATTTTTTGTGTGTGTACACATGTAGAAAGAATGGTTTAAAGAAGAGTGGGAGAGGGCCATACAACGAAGTAGAAAACAAGCAAAATGAACCAGAGGAGACAACTAAAAGTTATGAATTCAAGAGAATAATGGGAAAGAGAATTTGCAGAACAATAAAAAAAAGAAATGATTAAAAAATAGATACCAATAAACGTAGAATATTTTTATCAAGGAGTAAAGCACTTCCGACAAAATACGCATATTACTACAACTTACCACAGAAACGAGGTATTAGACCCGCTAATAGGAGGAACAAAGTTTATATAAGTACTATACAGTAATAATGGAGCTTAACACGAGGAAATTAAAAAGCTTATTTATGTATGTTACTTTTGTGCTTACAAATACAAAATAACCGATCTCATTAAAGACTGATAATGCCTGCTGTAGTATATATCTATTTTCTTATTCATATAATTACTAATCGCGTATTCATTAAGCATATTCTTTTTTTGTTTATTGGTTACAATAATAATTCTTATTATACAAAAAATAACTATTGCTACCAAATTTTGAAGATATCTCGGATTATTATTAATTAAAAAGACATGATATTCCCTTGGGGTCACTTGTAAGTGATGTTTATTTCCAGTGATCCGTTCATATTGGCCGTAATTAAGATAAACATATCCGAAGAATAGCTGGTCGAACATTTTACGCCGAGAAGCAAAAAAAGAAGGAAGATACGCGTATGTTGCTACTGTGGACGTATTACTTTGGCAAGTTATTTAAATTACGTGTACAATTTTCTTTAAACGTCTTACAAGCGGAATGAAGTCCGCATATCTGAACGCCCATAATAGTGGTTTAAATTGATGTGAAAATCAGAATTAAACATGTTCTTAATCGTCATAATGAGTATAAACTCTTGTGTTTTCTTTTACATATACAGTATGTCCCCGGATTGATGCATTACTAGGTAAAAAAAGTTTTTGAGTTCAAATTTCATCATATTGGGTAGTTGTAAATTTATCGATTTTTTCATTTACTGTAATTCTGTAAACGAAAATGAAAGCACTGGTTTACCAGTAATTAGCGGTAATTTTTTTTTCACGTGTGACATTAATGGGAATTCCCCAAGAAAATAGGGTTAGAAATTAGGCTAGAATAATACATATTTTGCACAATCTTAAGGCTAATCTAAATATTAGAATTTTGTAATAAATATTTGTATTTAATTATTTTAAACAGTTGTTAGAAAAAATATTAAGGTTCAAATTTTAATGTTATTTTACAATAATATTGCATTAATGTCCTTCATAACGGTGTATTCGAAATTGCTATTAATTGAATACGTGAAATATTTGTTCTTATATATTATTTTTTTAAATATTAAAAATGTTACATTTACTTATCTTTAAGGAAAGCGATTTTAAACTTTTAAAAATCTTAAAAAAACTCCAGACACAAATACATATGCTAACTCACTTTTTTTCGAGAGATAAATAAAATCCACACAAAAAACCATGAAATGAGAGAACTGAAATTGCACTTGTTGGCAAAGGCAGGTAGGAAAGTGGGTTGTTTTGCTTTCTAACATCCTAGTAATTAAATGAACATTAATCTCGCTTTTCTTTGCGTTGCTTTTTCGTTACCCATCTCGTTTTGAGACTTATTTTCTTTTAATTTCTACATGACTTTTTTTCAATTTTTTGCTTTCTTTTATTCAGATTTTTTTAATTCCCTTCTCTCTCTGACTAACTCGCTGGAATGGAAGGTTATTACGTTTTCTAACCAAAAAATTTTGTAGTGTTTCTTTTCTATATTCTTCTTCTAGGTGCGTTACAGCGTTCTCAATCTCAGGAAAGTTTAAATTAAAATTAAACAAAAAATATCTCCCATAAAATTAATATTAGGTATATGTGTTACTTACACTTACCTGTTTTTTTTTTATTTTTTAATGTCCCTTTAGATCTTTAAATATCTAATCTATCTTAATAGATCTATAAACACAATATTTCGAACATAAAATTTTTGGTATGGACTTTTCATTTACCGAGATTACCGGTAAATTTTGTAATTACCGGCTTAAATTTTTGTAATTTTACCGGTAAGTTTACCGAACGTTTTTGTGGTCAATTTATCGGTTAGTTGGTAAACCGGTATACAATCCTTAATCTGGGGTTTAGCCTGTTTGGATAGAAAGTAATTTGTTTCATGGTTTTTTAACTTTGAAAAATCAAGCGTGCATTAGAATTTTACAAAAAGGTAGTTTTTACTATAAACTGCCTTTTTTATGAGATACGATAAAATGTTATTAAAAAAAGTTGCTCAGATTAATTGAATTATGCAAGTATGCAAAATATGAACAAGATTACGGATGTTTTTGGAAATTTACAAAAAATTACCCTTCCCACTAATAAAGTGCTTTTTTTTGTAGAACATAGGATAAATATGTATTTAAGAAAATCATTCATATCGATAAATTATGTAAGTGTGCAAATTTAAACAGATCGAGTTATTGAAAGTTTTTTTGCCGGGTTTAATTGATTGTTTAATTTAATAAGCGATTAAGTAAACCCATCTTGTTTAATTTATCACACTTCCGTATTTATCAATCTACTTTCTTGTCACCAACTTTTCTTAATACCAATCACATCGTATCTCTAAAAAAAATAAAGCAGTTTATTAATAAAAATAATAACATTTTCGTAAATTTTAAAGCATGCTTGATCTTGTTTAAATTTTGTATGCTTGCGTCATTTATTAATCGAATATTTTTTTATACTATTTGTAGTATTTCTATAAAAAAAAAAACACTTTATTTGTTAGAAAAGCATTATTTTTTAAATTTCCAAGGCATACTTGATTTTTCAAAGCTAAAAGTATGGACAAATTACTTCTCCGAAGCAAGCTAAAACCCAGAAGATGAAAATTTTGATTCAAAAATTTTCAGACTTCTGCGATCTGCGTCAATGAGGGGACACACACCGTATACGGGTGTATCCGATACGGAGGTAAATATAATAATATGTAGCAGCTGTAATCAAATACGATAAAAAGTCTTAATGCACAGGGGGTTATCTTGTAAGCATTAACGAGAAAAAAAAATTGTAAATGCGTGGGCTAGAGCCACACCTGTGCTAACCTAAATGCCTGTCCGAGTATATCCCCACATACCACTATCATTCAGCCATTACCACTGTTAGTTTTGTGTGAATCGCCGCTTGGAGTGCAAGCCACTTCCAACATTTTATTTTAATTCTTCCGTCCGAAAAAACGATCCTTTTCAGGAGCATCATGATTTCATATAAGAAAATCGAAGCTTGATGCGTCGGCAAAAGCGCGGGAATGTATATAGATTCATTTTCCGGCGACATCATAGTAAAAAGCGCGGTGTTTGCAAATTTTCTGTATCCACATTTATTTCTGTGTGTAATTCGATTCATATCATTTGCTTATATGATTAATAAATCCAAAAGAAATTAACTCAATTCATGTGGTACCGTTTATTAACAACTAACTCTCGATTCGACAAAGCAAAAAAATATTTACGTTTTTTGTAACTACTGAAGTCGCATATCCGATGAAACTCGAACGTCTTAAAAGTAATACTTTGTAGACTTACGTAGAATGCTCTTAACAAAAAAGGAATGTTTATTTTATAAAAAGAAGAAATTTAAAATGCCTCAGTTTTGCTATTTTTACAAGGGCACACTGGCCGATTGGCCTTTATTTATTCAGAATGACGTTAAATGAACTTACGGCATACCATTAAGAATAATACTAAATGAGTGCAATGTGTTTATACATAATACTACGTTTAACGGGTGCTTAACATGATGTTTCCATGCATCAGGCCCGGACTAAAAAAGTTTTGGCTCTAAATTTTACTTTTTTTAAACAATGAATGAATCCGGTTTCGGCGGGTTTGTGCTTTTTATGTCGTGCAGTTAACACCCAAGCAAAATTTACTTTTCTATTTGATACACCCTGTATAGGGAAATCTGGAAACTGGGAATAGCAAAGCCTAAAACATGAAGATTGAGCGCAACATGTCCTATACAAATGTTGCGTGTTTTTAGACATACAGGATATTCAAGTTAATGATTTTTTTCTAAATTTCGCAATAATTCAGCAAGTTTTCATGGATGGTACAAATTGGTATTACTACGTTTTTTGGCATGATGAATAGGAATTTATCATCACTTTAACCGTGGCTCATAGAGGGCGCAGTTACACCCTGCTGAATAGGTAAATCGAAGCTTATCTTTTTTGTGTATGCAGAATCATATAAACCGAATATAAAATTGGATAGAGCAACCTTTTTTTACATGAAAAATACGTACTTGTTTAATTTTGATATCTTGATCCGTTTTCCAGATATTTCCATTCAAAAGTTTCGATGCAGTTCGTCGTATTAACACAGTTTTTGATCTTTAAATTACGGAGTTCAGGTAAATAATAAATAATAAAAAGAAATAATACATACACAGTCAATCATACTTTATCAGTAGAGTAGTAACATACATATGTATGAAAATATGCCTTATAAAATCGACTCTCCAAAAGAGTAGCAAGCTGATACAACTATCCTGGCAGTCTCCTAATTAGTTAAATTAACAAATACTGTGCTTGTTTCAAATAAACCTTACTACACCCGAATTATTTGTTTGGTTGAATAATCCAGGAATATTTTTTGGTATTATTTAAATCGACTAATAATTTAGTATCTGTAATCAAATATATGTTAACCACAATATTTGTTTAAAAATAAAAAAATCGTTTTTTTTTTTCCGAGTATGTAATCTAATTCTCTAGTGTACAAATTTCAAGATTGCGAATCAAATCGCCTCAGCTCTAGAGTAATGTGTTTACACTTACTAACTCTACGCGTATAAAGTAAGCATTACTTCCCAGTTCCTACGCTACCGCATTTATCGTATAAAAAAAAACGGCGGATTGGTTAGGAACGCGGCATATCCATCAATTTCGAATTTAATGGCTCCCGTTCCGACGGCCACGTCCTTCGTCACAACATAAACAGTCTATCTAGTGCGCGAAGTGAAGATGAAAAGAACCGCCCGCCCCATACGGAGTCTAAAATGGCTTGAATATACTCCGGCAAGTCGATCAACGACGAATGTTCTCGTTAAAAACGGAGTCTGATGAATGGCATTTAATCGAAAACCAGACCATATCACTGTGCATCCACAACAACACATTAGCAACCTCTGCATTTAGATTTTGACGAAATTTATACATATTTCATGTTGTTTTTGTACATATTCTTACAATGTCTTTTCAGTACATTAAAAATCTAAAACTATAATTGTTAAGCAAAGTTTTATGACCTAATACTCTAACATGTATTGTAATACAAGAATACTAAGCCAATTTATTGTTGTTACATACAATTGCGTTACAATTTGCGTTAGCATATCTTTTTTCTCAGTGCACTAGACTATTGATGACAATTTATTTTTAACTTATATATGGATTAACTACTTTTGAGACAGGATGCTTAGTAGTTCTGGATTATTAGGTCATCACTAGAGGTGCGCATTTTGGGAATTATTTTGGCTAGGTCCGGTCCGCACCGATACGCCCAAGTCCACTCGTCAACTGGTTGGCCCGTAGCCCATCAGATTCACCGATTGAAACCGATTTTAATTTAAAGAATTAAATAAATCTCAATATAACGGTTGTAGCGGCGAACATGTTGATTTAACAAGAAAGTAGAACCGATGACTTCTACAACATACTTATAAATTAAGGCAAAAGCTACAGACAGTGGCATTTTTCGTTCAGTTCTAAACCATGAACCTTAATTTTAAAATATCGTGTTATGCTTTGTTTTCGTGGGATTCTTGCAATTCAAACGTTTAGCGCTTAAGTAAGTAAGCCTTCCTCTTGAATGTCTGGTAATAGAATTTATGTAATTTAGTTTACAAAAGAATTCTTACTAGTATTATTTTGTAAACGTTTTCTTTTCAGTTTGTTTTTAACATTCTTCATTAACGCACATTCGGAAAAAAAACACATTTGACAACGTTGTAAAACAATGAGTATTCCAAAGTGATTTCAATAAAAATTGTTACTTTCAAATTTTGAAACATACTTGTGTATTTAATTCCACTATAGTGTTTAATTTTGTGTAACACTGCCTTTTTTCGTATTTATTTGTAATGTTTTGATTAGTTGTTGAGCTTTTGTGTTTTATCGTTCCGTTGTTGTCATTTTATTGTCTTATAATGGATTGTACACTACCGGCCATTGAAGTTAGGACGGCTTAGTATAATTTTAAAGAAATATATATTTTTTTCAATATTTAATACATTTAAGATTATTGTAAAAATTTCTATAATAAAGTAAGCATAACAAAGTATTTAGGACGGAAATCATCATTAAAATAAGCCTATTAAAGCATGTTTACAATGAAGGTGCATAGGGTTGTAAAATTTCACTTGGGTGTTTCCTAAAAGTCTCCCACTATAACTGAGAATAATTGCTATCATACTTGTTGTGAATTATTTTATTAGTAAACCAGTTACGATACGATTGTTCAATTGTGGTGTTTGTGAAAGTAGTATTTAAAAAAATGCCGAAAGAAAGCCGATAAGTGTAGGAAAGAGATCGGCTATTGTCACATTACACGAGGAAGAACATTCTGTGCGTGTAATAGCAGAAAAATTAGGAGTGACAGAATCTAAAGTCCATCACACTATTCGTCGCTACCGAGACACCTGAACATAAGATCACAATCAGCCAGGTCCGTCACGGAAGATCGACGCCTTTTAAAGTGTTGAGCAAGAGAAATCGTAGATTGACGGAGCTCGAAATCGCAGCGGAAGTGAATAGGGTACGCGAACGACCGATGTCTTTAACAACAACTAAACGCCGCTTAAGGGAAGCTGGTTTATTCGGTCGTGTTGCGATAAGAAAACCTTTACTCCGTCGTGGGAACCGCCAAAAACGATTACAGTAGGCCGAAACGCAAAGAAACAGGACCAGAGAAAATTTCAGAAACGTTCTTTGAACTGACGAGTCCAAGTTCGAAGTGTTTGGGCAGAAGCGCATAGTTTATGCAAGACGCACGAAGAACGAGCGAATGTTACGCGATTGTGTCGTTCCCACAGTAAAATACTTTAGTTCAATTATGGTTTGGGGTTGTTTTAGCAGTGTGGGGACCAGAGATCTCGTAAAAATTGACGGCAAAGAGAATTATAGAGACGCATATTGGAATAAAAGGCTGTAATGTCAGGATTGCGGTTGATTGGGGAAAACTTCACGTTTGCGCATGATAACGATCCGAAACACACAGCACGGATCTGCAAACATTATCTCGCGTCTCAAGTAAAGAATAATGTTTTGAAAATCATGCCCTGGTCTCCGCAAAATCCGGATTTTAACCCCATCCAATTTCTGTGGGATGAGCTGGAGAGGCTAGTGAGGAAAGCCTGCCCAACTTCGAAAGAGCACCTGTAGCGACTTTTCCAAACAGAATGAAACCAGTATTCCCTAGAAACTCTGGCAAAATTAACTGAACGTATGCCGCTAGAGGACAAAATCATAATATTTTAATGAGAATGTTTTGTTTTATTTTTTATTTCTTCTCGTTATTTGTTTATATTTTTGTTTCGACGAATACATTTTTATTTTCTTTCGAATTCTTGATGTTTTTATTTAGTTAGCAGTAATTTACTAGTTGTCCTAACTTCAATGGCCAGTAGTGTATATACCCATACGTACATACATGGTCTACGGTTTTAGTATGCGGCTACAGTGTTGCGAAATATATGTTTCTTTCGAATGATTCTTGAACACATGCGGAGCCTGATACGATATTTTAACATTAAAGTTTTCGGTTCAGAAGCATACGAAGCATGTCGCTGCGTCTAGCTTCTCCAACAATTTATACACACGTTATGTAATAATTCTTACTACAAGTACACATCTGAATTACATTTTTGTTCCCATATTTACAATGTTTTCCAAGAATTAAAGTTTTTATTTTACAAATGCTAAAAAAAATAAAATGTTTTAGAATTACCCATATTTCTCTTTATTAAGTGAGAGTGGCTGATATAGCAATTGGTTAGAATTATAGAGGTGCGCATTTGTTAGTTGCATATTTATCTTATTAACAAAATTATTTATTGAACGTATGAACATGTTACCATAAAAATATTACCCATGGACTTAATGTACAATGATTTGTAATAATAAAAACTAATTCATTTCACTAATGAATCTTGTTATTACTTAATCAAATGTTGTAAATAATATTTTATCATAACAATGACATTTCGTTCTGTCGATGAAAATTCACTCAATGGATGTAGATGACTGGTATCACGTTCAGTATTTTTCTCAATGAAGAGGATACGCAAATATAATTTAATTTTATGGTTGATAGGAAAAGTTAACAGTACGGCTGAAAAGGAAGGGTGCATCACTGCCAGTCTTGCGAGTCAAGCAGCAATATGCGGGACCGGTTGTTGGTTGGGTAACTAGTGTTGTTCGGCATCAAAAAAAAAATATACCTTTTTCTAAAAAAATTTATGATATAAAATATTATCTCTGACAATTTAACTTATAATTCAGTATCATTTTAGAATTTATTACAATTTACAATCTAAAATTAATGTAATGTGAATAGCCAAATATTATAGATTAATTACACTGGAATTATATTTTCATTTATTTATTTTAAGTCTGTAAAAGACATAAAATAAACAAAAATTTCGCATCAAACTGACATTGATAGATATAGGTCCAGTGATAAAAATGGTCACAAATTAATCGGTGGAATTTTATTATACGCATCCTGTCGATAAAATACAGTTATCTAGACAGTTGTACTTTATTTTAATCAACGTATTTGGAGCTATGTATGTGGCTTTTTAAAATTAAGATCAAAACCTAATTATCAAACATATTTGACCACCAGAAGAAGGCTAAACCGGCCGGACGGACCACGCGTTTCATTACTAGAAGGTCCGGCCTAGCCCGCGTCTGATTTTTTTCGGCCCAGCTCGTTCGCACCTCTATATAATAACTATATAATGTATCTATTATATAGATATCTAATGATAATCTTATCTCTTGTGATTCCGGAATTAAATTTAATATTCATTGATAATTTCAAAACAATACCAATTGTATCAAAGCTAAGCAAGCCTATCCAAGGACAACTTCCAAAGTAATCAAAGGCATTGATCGACAAAACTATACTTGATGTGGCAAATAGATGCAATAGCAACATCGCATTGGCGTCAAGACTCAAATGCACAATTCACGGTGTAGCAACTTTGCAAACGTACGCTAATGTTTTGACATTTGAAGTGAATCTGTACTTTTATTGGAGCATTTACAGTTCTGGAATTCGGAAATACTAAATAGCCGTATTCTCTATTGTATGATATATTTTGTGGAAAGTAATTTCAAATCGAAACTACCAAATAAAATATAGAAATACTCAGTAAGAATAGTAATGTAAACATCGATTGAAAAGAGACGTGGAAAAAGTTGGTAAGAAGAAAATTAAAGCAAAAGTTTACTTACTATTTTAATCATTTTGTTTATTCACGTTTATAACCTTTTCCTATAAGTAAATTAAGTTGATTAAAATCAAGAACTTCAACAAAATAACTCTATATAACTATAGTTAAATGTTGAACACAATATAATATACACACTTTCTCTACATGTTTTCAATCGTTACATTAGTGCTTCCCATAAATATTTTATTTATTTTCCATTTACACCAAGTTCTATTACAACAAAATACAGTTCTTTTAAATATCTACCACGGAACAGTAAACCAGCCTTAATATAATGTTAAGGATTTTTTTGAAAATATTCTCGCATATGATTAATAAAGATCAATTTACGATATGAGAAACATTAGAAATTTGAAAAAAAATATCTAGCACACATTAATATCCACATTATGAGAAAAAGAAGCTATTTATTCGTTTCTAATAACAAAAAAAAAAAAAAAAAAACACAAAAAGTAAGGATATAAGTAAATATGACACATGATAGATATGGTGGGTGTCTTGCCACTTCCGCGCCTCCCATTTCCGCGCCAGCAATTAACTATTATTAACTCTAGCCATTTCCGCGCCCAATTGTTTAAGTGTCCCATTTCAGCGCCTTATGCGCATTTAGGGTGGGTGTGCACTCTGTATATTTTTTAGATTTTTATCAATCAGAACAAAAAAAGGCGTAATTGTGGTAAGTAAGGAAATCATCCCCAATATAAGAGCTTAGGTAGCGTTGTCATAACAATTAATTTACAAATTTAGTGTTACCAATAGTGTTTTTGTCCTTTTGAGTGTATTTCCAAATTTATTATTATGGCGTATAGCCTATAGAAGGTGTTGACTTTTTAACTACATCAAAGGGATTTGATTATTGATTAATTATATTGATTGAATTAAATATAGGTTCTTTATGCACGATTATATGGTTTAATTACATAGAGTCGGAAATGGCCAATTGATAAATGTCTGTAATAATATGGGCGCGGAAATGGCAAAATTCTTGATGGGCGCGAAGTGGCATACACCCACAGGTATATTACCTGTCAAGAGATACACTACTATATATAACTTTGTTATAAAAAGAACATATTGAATAATTTATTGTTTCTTTGTAGTGGTAGTAATTGCAATTATTAATCGTATATACGAGTAGACGAACTAGATGAACACTAGGTATCAACGGTTCTACATGAAACTTTATTAAATTTATATAATTTCTGTATTATAATAAGTACCACAACTTATGTTGTTCTCGTTTTAATTAATTAGCTTCCTTAGACCATTGAGGCTTGATGATACGTTATAACGCAAAACTGGTGGTCTCAATACAACATTGGTAATTGTGGATTAGACTTCCTTTTTTTGTCGTGTTTAACTTGTTTAATAGGGATCCACACTACGTCTATTCCGATAATGTATTTATTTTTTGTTTGAACACTATACTACTGAAAATCAGATTGAATTTTAATTCTTTTTTTCAAATTTTTTTGGCTTTAGAAAGAAAACATGGTAATTGGTAATTTACTCTTTATTAATTCTCAGTTATCTTGTTATATATCTTGTTATAGAATGCAGTATTTATATTTTTCTGACGAACAAATTTATTATCGCTGAAATTTGTGTCTGTAGTTGAGCATAAAATCTGCAGATTATTTTTTTAAGCTGTCTAAGCAGTTTTTCATTGGAGATTTCTTTAATCTGTTTATTTTTACCATTAATGACCCGGGAATGCTAATAAATTCTCGTCATATGTGAACACGGCTTAAGATATCAGTAGAAGTATACAAGAAATCATCATATAGAAAGATTTCTTTTATTCAATAAGACATTTTTTGTATCAAAGTTACTCAAATAAAGCCAAATAGATTTTTTTTTCTAAAATGAAAATATTTTTAAAACAAAGTTTTTCTTTAACCGGGAAATTATTTACAACGATTTTTTTTGTGGTAGTGGCGGTTTCAACTGACGCTATATACCACCTGAGCACTATTTAGATTTTCTTAATACTCATCCCCGCATTTTTTTTTTATTTATAGTTTTCAAACCCTTCTCATACTTTGTAATCGTACTATAAATAATTTTAAACGCTGATTTTTATATTATTTTCGAATTTAGTTTAAAGATTAAAACCAAAGACATTAATAATACATTGATCAAGTACACAAAAAAAAATGCGTCAAAATTTATAAAAATATAAAAAGGAATTGTAAATAGAAAGATACCAAAACGTAGCACTATGAAAAATAACATGAGAATTATTAAAATTTAAAACAGTAACATGCGTTGAAACTGACACCACTCTAAAAGAAAAAAGTTATAAAGAGAAAGATTAATTAGGCCTCTGCGACAATTTAATATTTTGCGAATTCAGATGTGCAGTCACCGACATTAATATTTAGCAGCATCAAAGCGTCGAGTCAATCGTTCGAGTGCTAAATAATAATGTCGGCGATTGTACGTATTCAGTATGGATAAAGAGATTGTCCGTCATTTTCTTATTGATTCGGACTCCAGAATACCACACTCGATAAGGGTGTTATGTCCTGATGTAAATCAATCAACAACTCTAAGTAAAAAGTAAAACTCTAAGTAAGACAACAAAAAATTCTTAAGAGATTCTAAGTTTCTGAGATAAACTAAGAATCTCACCTAAAAGTAATAGAAACAATATAACATACAACTAACGAGTATACCTAATTTACATCCTACTTCTTTTGAAAAATACCAACCAGTTCGTTTATTATGCGAAAAGCATACTTTAATTTCAATTAATTATACAATAATTAATTAAAAGGTAACTGGTTTTAGCTACTGTTTACACATTTTAATCGTTGTTTAGATGATAGGTATTAGGCGAAGAATAACAAACGAATGTCTATCCACTTTCTGCTCTAATATGCTAAGCACTTTACTTTCTGCAATAAATCATTAATTCCACAATGAAAATTTAGTGCTAATATATTCTTTCCGCAGCAACGGAAACAGATGATGTTAGTTTCTGGATCTTATCAATTCAGTATTATGCATTTAGGCCAGCGCTGCCTACTCGTTGTCCCAAATGTTTGAAAAAATCAATATTTCATCGAACGCTTTATTGTTAAAGAGAACTGGAAATAGGGCAATTCAAATATTAAACATCACGTGTCGTTTTATGTTGGCAGCCTGTGTTAATACAAATATTAGAAATAATAATTATACTATTTTTTGTAATTGCGTTTTTAATGTTTTCTTTTAATAAAATAAAATTATATTAATTATATCGAAACATAACCCCAAATTGTAACATTCACGAATGTTTACCTAACAGGATCAACCTGAAACCACTAAATGTTTTCTGCAGTTATTATAGCAGTTAGTGATTTAATGAATATTATTTATTAATACTAATACCATAATGAAAATGAACCCACCCGTTTGGATGCTTTTACGAGCTCATTAAAGGTGCTAGTTACAAAATACAAATATATTAAAGAACTAGTTTCCTATGTGCAGTTTTATCAGATGAGTCCAAGGACTAGTTTAGAAACGACTTATAAAACGAATTCTTTGTTATTTATTTTAATTTGCACATTAATCTCATTTTTCAACTTAAAATATTCCAGTAAAAATCTTTATAGTTTAAAAATAGGGCAACTTGGTAAAAACATAGATATTTAGTAACAGTTCTTTCAAACCATATTTTCCTCTGAAAAAAAATGCTGTTGACATGGTAACGATAATTACCAAAACTAAAAATGTAATCTGGTATGCTAAATTTATTTGTTGATTAAATGTTTCTGTTTTCTGGTATTTTGAAATTAAAATGTCGTATATGCCCAGAAAAGAACAAACGAGGTTAATATCGTAATATTGTGAACACATCTGCCATTAATATATAAATCGGTACATTTTTTACAGAAATACAAGTAAAACTTCGGAATATAGACCATACGTAGTTATATGCAAATTTAACAAAAACCTCGTGTGTTACTAAATCCAAAATGATTCATTATTTCCATTCCATTTTTAAACAAATGAATCGAAAGTACTGAAAAATTGCTGTAAAAGATACTATATTTATATTATGCACAAAATGATTTTGACGTTTATAGCAATTGGTGAATAATTTAGGACAGAGGAAGTGCGAAGTTCAGAAACGAATAAAACATACTTGTGAGTTCTTTTGCAGCATAATTTGTTTCTTATTATCAGCGCTGGCTTTCAGCTTTTTACCGATTCCAACAAAAAATTTTCGCTCTTGGATGAAATTATAATAATTACGTTGTCATAAATACGACCAGCAATGACAAGCTAACATTTATTGTACCCATTGCGATCTTACATAATATTAGGAATTTCCCCAAATACAATTTATCATTACTAAAACTAAAATACAGTAACAGATGATAGCTTAGCAAATATGTCTCTCCCATGTTGTTGCGCTGTTGTTTTTTGGCTTAACGTGTCGTTCTTCTTCAGAAGTTTACTAATGACTTTAAAAGTTAAAGGTATGCGTTTTTTAAGTTAGTATTGCATATGCTTAGTAAAATAGTTTACTTATTTATACTTTGGTTTCTTACTATCAACTAAACATTTATTTGAGTATTAATTGTAGAGTTGTTTGACCAAACATACTTTATTCCAATAAAGAATTTTTACTTTGAAACTAGTATCGATTGCTTTTAAGCTAAAGCTGGTTTTTTTCATAAGAAAAAAATATCTTTGTGAAACCACTATTTGTTTCAAACATTTCTTTAGCACCTAATAAATTTGTCAGTATTTAAAAGAATAATCTCTTTTGATTAATACAGATTTATCAGCAAAGTTATTTCTTTCTGAGTGCACCGCAACGAGTACCAACCATTCCTTAAACAAAACCATTATTATCTGTCCTTATTGATATCGCAGTTTCTGTTTAATCGCGGCAACTATTACCATCTTTTCCTCTATATATATATATAAATCTGTAAATCATTTAATAAAAGATGTACAGCTCTCATGCGCCCACATCAACGAATCAGTCCGATTCAGATTGGGAGAAACTATCCTTAGAGATAGTTGGCAACGAATGTTTTTCCTACACGTACTACGCATAATATAATACAGCGTTTATGCGATGCAACGATTTGGCAACTTTTTATGCATAACGGCATCCAGGGATCGTCTATGTCCACCTCCATAGACATAACTGAATTTTACCTATCACTTATATTACCTACTACAGCAACACTGAGGCCAACATATCCTTAACTAGAGTTTTAAAAATAAACTACATAAATCAAAAGTAACCGGTTTTATAATTTTTTTTTATTTATAGCGTAAATATTGTAAACGTGGCTACATTTTGCTGTCTTTTCAGAATTCTCTCTGCAATGGCTCCCAACTATGCATTCAGGACTGGTAAGTTTCTTCTGAATTGAATGAAACAGGAAGTACTTTTAGTTTACGCCCATTAATGAAATAGTAGGCTGTAGATCACTAAATTTTATAACTAATTAATAATCTGCCTTAAATTTTCATGTAAAAGATATTCCATGAATGTACCGTATTAATGTAACATACCGTTATACGGATGGTTTTAGGATTTCGTATGACGTTAATCACACCTTCTTTTACCATATGTATTTAGATTATAGTTTTCCTCTACTTCCAAGGATTTATCGTAAAACATGTTGAATATCGGTTACACAATAACAATAGAATTACAGCAAATCCAGTTATAACGATAGTTTTTCTGCATTTATCCTTTTAGTTTAGAGCCAGGCTTGTTATTAAACAATACAAAAAAGCGTAAGCTAGCGAGAAATACTTCAAACAAATACAACTTCCAAAGAAAATAGCTGTATGCTTTTAGAAGCACAAGCGACACATATTTTTGTATACGTTATATTGATAATATCCGCCACCCCCCCTCCTTAGTGACGTGTCGGACGGTTGTAAAATACATATGAAAATGCATGGAAAATTCACTTGGAATTTTACACTTATTTATACCAGAAAAGTCATGCACTGATCTAGAAACCTGGAAAATTCATTTGGAAAATTGCATTGTTTTATATTTGGAAAGCCATAGCCCATGATAATATTACAGCGATAGACAGTAATTTTCCTGTTAAATATTATAAAAATTTATAATTCGTAGTAAAAATTCATACATTTATTTAATTTTTTCATAAGGAAAAAATATCTTTGTAAACCACTATTTGTTTCAAACATTTTTTTAGCACCTAATAAATTTGTCACTATTTAAAAGAATAATTTCCTTTGATTAATACAAATTTATTTGTACCATTGATCCATGGTAAATGAATTGCCATTGATTCATGTATGAGTTTTTCTTTCATGTTCTTTTAAAATTATATTACTCTAGTAGATGAATATTCAGTAGTAGGGACACAGGCACAGCAATTTTTCTGTTTTAGACGATGCCTGTTTTGCCAAAAAAATCAAACTAACTAGCAGATTTTGGACATTATATATCCTATAAAGTTTTTAAAATGCATTTATGTAATTGCATATTTTTGTAAGAATTCTCAAGAAATTAACTCAAAATTTAAGAATTTGCTTGCTCAAAATATTGAGCGCTATCTATAGTATAAATATTTATCTACGTTCCCTGTTTGTTCTGAAGTTTATATAAGGGCTATTCGAACATGCAGTTCGCAAACGGTTTGTGATCACGTGAACCAATCAGAGAACAGATAGGAGTTCTCGCGAATTGGAGTGCGTTGTCTGATTGGTTCACATGACCGTGAACCGTTCGCGAGCTGCATGTTCGACCAAACCTATAATTATAACATATTCCTCTATATATAATTCCTCTCCTCTGAACAATCTCTGAGTTGTACAATTAGATTTTTAGTAATAAGCTGAGCCAGCAAAGTAAAGTATAGCTCCTATAAATATATTGTTAGCTGCCTTTTGATGTTGCAATGCTTGAATATGATACGTGAGATCAAAAGAAAACGAAAAATAAAATACCTATGGGTCAAATTCTAGTTCAGTAAGCGAATATTATTTCAAGTATTTCCTATAGTATGTTGGATAAGGAATTATTTACGGAAGATCCAAATATGTGCAGATTTTTTTACAAATGACAAACGATCAATTTGAAGAATTATTACTATAATGTATCGTATATCTGCAAAATATACTATATTTAAGTATATAACCCAAAATTGTTACATTGTATGATCCTACACCACTTATATAGGAATCTTCGACATTTCTTGAGTCCATCTCACTAACTCTTTCTGTATAGCTTCTAGAGATTGTTGTCACAGAACCAGAGTTTTATAATTTTCATGTTTATTATCATATAAGCAAGGATATTGCTCAACATTCTCGATAAGTAGACTTACTTGTTTCAAGAAAAAGTACTAAATTTTAAAATATATTTCCAACACGACAAATAAAGAAATAACTTACAAACTAACATTAACCTATATCATCTACGTATACTCTAATCGTCAAATTTTAATTATAGTGTGGGAAAGCAGAGAGTAGGAAAGAGTGCCCCGCTTTAAAATAGAAACAGACATATAGCCGTGTCTCCCACCACATGCCTAACGCTCAATATCGTTTCAACATTGGCATCGCCATGTATTGCAGGGTCATTTTATACATAGTATTAGAAGCCTATATTAAATTAAAATTTGTCGACTACTGTATATGTTTGCGGATTTCCACCTTTAACAGCTAATCATGTTTTAGTTGCGCAAAAGTGTTATGGACTGATTTGCTATTGAATTACTATGAATTACTAGAACATTTCCAAATAATTTTTTACCGTCGGATTTACAAATTCACAATTAAACAGAAACTTTTTGCTTTACACTAGCGGTGGGCGATTCAAATCTTTTTAGTGACTCGAAGCCTCGTGACTCCTAAAATTAAAGATTCTACCGAAAGATCTTAAAGGATTTGTATAGATTATTGATGAATCTTGACTCTTTGTACTAACAATGGGTAGTTTACCCTTTATTCTAAGGATCATGCAAAAAAAAACTGTAAATTAAAATTTTCGTAAAATAAAATAAATGAAGGATTTGAATGAATGGATTATTGTTATTAAATGAAAACAACAAAATTTAAACATTCTAATACAGTCCAAACACAAAACTGTCTGCTCCACTAACACTGCTAGATTGATTACTTTTGCCTTTTTGGAAAATCACATTAGCTAATAATTTACCACTTTTTACATGCGAACATGTTTACAAAATGATACAAAGACGCCTTGCATATTTCAGGTTTAACAGCAGAAAATTAATTTAAGAATCGCTTAAACTCCTGTTTAGAGGCAAATCGGCAAATGGAAAACACTATGAAAAAAATGTAATTCACCTTAGCTTCTTTGTTTTTAATGTTTACATCATTAATTGATGCACATTATTGTATTACTTACGCATATAACAATTTCTGTTATAAATTCTAAACATATATGTAAAAAAAGTTGATCATTTAACCAGGCATAAACAAATTATACGGATCCATGTATGTATACTATTGATTCCGATACAATTTCGTATCAAGTGACTTCCTCCTACTACTACTACTATACAGCCTAGTATAGTCAAGGAGTCAGAGTCAGAGGAGTCAATAGTATACTAGTATACTCCGATACGTGTACAGCACTGTCGCGTTTATTCCGGTGCATATACTATCACCGAAATACGCTTAGTTGGCGGTCTTAAGCACACATTTGTCTACACTATCTACTTATACAATAACAATTGTGTTAATTACCAAACCAAAAGTGTACAGCTTGAAAGTAAGTTTCTGTGTAGAGAACGCATTGGATATGTATTTCTGTGTTCCTGTAATAATGACATTAATACAACACGTATTTATTGTCAAACTTTATTGACATTATTTATTTGTTTAAAAACTTGAGAATTACCGTAAAAGTACCGTAAAACGAGTCAAAGTCAATTGAGGTGTGAACAGTCACCTTCATGGTGTTATCAAAGGTTCATCAAGACGTTTTCTGAAACATTTTAGGAATGGAGAATATTCGGTTATTCAACCATCAATAATTGGGGAAAATGGTATTTATTCTACTACAAAATTTGTAATAAATAGGAAAAATCTACTAGCTATAATTTTTACTAATACTTAATATTCATCGAGCTCTGTAATATGAATATAATCCAGTGTATTTATAGTGTCAATTAGAAATACCTACTTACTAACCTTTATTTACGCAAGGATTTATACTAGGGATGGCAGAGATAGAAAAAACGTTCAATATATCATATTACAAAAATTGAACTGACATCTAACTTAGCATTATTAATATAAGATATAATGTTCTTACACGTATAATTTTTTTCGCGTAGATACCGCCAGAGCATACTTTTCTACTGTATATTATGTAAGTGTCTTATAGGACCCTCGTAAAGTGAGAGACCACTGTCAGGCAAAAACAGTGATTATGATTTGCAATTTTCTTCTCCATCCTTCCTGTGTTTATATATTTATATGTTATAATCTAAATACAATCTTTTTTCTACAAATCATCTCTGCATGTCTTGAACCAAAATAACCATACAATGCCGATTTTTTTATTGTATACGAGGGAAGGTCAAAATATGAAACCA